>VMDO01009191.1:0-78858 GCA_007922755.1 Pedetes capensis | reverse complement strand
ATATAGTAAAAGATAGAGAAGACTTGGATGGGAAACTTAGATAGGAAGGGGGGAGGGGGGAAACATAGAGGAGGGTAAGGGGTAACCTATATGAATAATGCTTATCAAATTGCATATATGAAAATTGTCACAACGAAAAGCATGTCAAAATGAATCACATTATGATGTACATTAAAAATTTCTAATAAAAAAAAAAATTCCAAAAAAAAAAAAAGAAAAACCCTATGAGGATCACTTTGAGTTAGACCTAACTCCATGGCACCTAAGGACAACAACATGCTGTCCCTGTTAGGTTCTGGATTGGGATTCTGAGCCTGATGGTACAGCTATTTAGCACTACCCTGCTTCCTGCCATCCCTATGTAAGCCTTATCTTCTTACTAGACTGTGAGCTCCTTGGAAGCAGTGTCTGTTTCTGAATAACTTGAATACAGGACCTAATACATGATAAGTTTCAGTCAATGTGTATTTAATAAAATTGTAATTTAATCTAGCATTATAATTTTATCTAGTATTAGCAAGAAAATAGCTGTATTCAATACAGTGGTAAAAATCTGTCTGTTGGTAAATAGGAACAAATGTTAAACCTAGTTGTTGATCAAGACAGAGTCAATGTTAAGTTGATCTCCTTTGAGAGAGAAATCTCTGATTGTTTGCTGGGGACTGATGCGCAGTGGGTCAGGAGGACCGAAGGGCTGAGCCCAGTACCCCAGCAAATATATGTCCACAGATGTGAACCCTACCTGTACTTGGGGATTAGCTCTGCCACTTATGGGTCCTGGGATAGAGTTTTGACTGGTAACTGTAGACCAGAAGGCAATGTGGAATGATGTACTAGGAGGCCACGGAGTTTGTGAAACTCGGTCACTTTTTGACAGTCCCAGTATAATCACAACCTCTGGCTCTCCTCAGCACACAGGCAGGACTGCAATGAAGTTCAAGGGAAATAAAGCCCTAGGAGACCCTTTGTATGCAAGACAGGTATGTCACTGTGAGAGACAGTGGCCCAGATGGTTACTAAGAGCACATTTTATTAGATTATAGGGATGTACCTGCTATAAAACCCTTCTGGAAATTCCATTCTTTGCACTTAGCAACTGATATTTGTCCTTGCTAACTAAATACCTAGCTGAACCCAGTTCAACCCTCAATTTGTTGAAACAATGCTCCAGCCACAAAAGTCAAGGTGAGGAAAAAAAACAATTGAGAATAGAGTTTTGTTTGTTTTGCTGTTTTTCAAAATATGCTTTTCCATTAAGGTATGTCCAAGAGATAATCGTTACCATTTTCCTTTATTATCAAGAAAAGGAGAAAAGAATGAAAGAAAGAAAAAGAAAAAAAGAAAAAACTCTATACAAAAATAAGGAAAGACGAGTCAGAAAGAAACAGGAGAAAATATAACAAACTCACATTGTTGTTGTTGTTGTTGTTGTTAGGTGCTGTCAAGTTGTGTCCAACTCATGGGGACCCTTACAGGGTTTTCAATGGCTGATGGTTTTGAGATTGCTTCAGGAGTGGATTACCAGGTCCTTCTCCCATTTTTGTGGTGCTGGGGGTCAAACCTGGGACCTCAGAGACTGCAGAGTGTTGCTCTACCAACTAAGCTAAATCCCAGCCACCAACTCACATTAAAAGCATGTATATAGGAGGCATTTAATATGTGTTGTCTCACTTCATCCTTCTAACAGCTTTTGAGGTAAGTGCCCAAGTTGACATAACTAATGAGTGACACCCACAAGACCATCCCAGATCTGTCTTACTGGTACATGCTGGTCCCCAAGCTAATCAGAAGCTGCTGGAACAAGGGCAGAATTTTATGGCTGCAAACCTTAAGCTTTTATTGTGTCTTGTGAGCACTGCTTTCTGCTGTAAACTCATCTGAAACTCCCTACTCTAAGTTATGGCTCAGATCTCTCTCCACTAGGCATGCTATCATGTTTGCATTTATGATGGGCCTAAAGATTTCTCATTTGCTTTAAAAAATATAGGTAATTTTGGAAGGTTTTTCTGGTCTGAGATAATCTTATTTAAACATCTTGATCTTGTTTGGGATTTCAACAACTTTGCTGATTATTCTACGTAGTTATGGCAACAAAGAAATGTTGATGTGCCCAAGAATACAGCCAGCTTTTACATTATCCAGTTAACTGAGCACTCCCCTGCCTGGTGCTATTTCCTCAGTGCATAGAGACTAATGATACACAGACTCAGTACCATTTTTCTTATTTTTTTTTTTCAGATTAAAATCCCCGCCAGATTTTCTTCACAGTCAGAGAATTTTATTAATTCGGCCATTTCCTCTCAGCCATCAGTTTTTCAGTAAGCACATGGACCACTATCTGACCCTCACTGAACCTATACTTTGGACATCAGTGAGGTTCCATGCATGGTAACAGGGCTTGAAAGTACAGCTGGGTGGGTGAAGTGAGGTCAGGTCAGATCTGTGACTTACTCAGTGGTCTTAGGCAGCTCCCCTTATCTTCTTCTTTCCTTCGTCTGGTAAATGAGAATAATAACCTTAGCTTTACCCACCTTGCAGGGTGGGAAGATGAGAGGCTTAAGGAAACTGATTGTTATGGGTTGAACTGTGTCTCCCTAAACTCATATGCTGAAGCCCCAACCTCAGTGCTTCAGAGTGGGGCTATTAGGGTGGGTTTGAAACTCCACACCCCCACGGGTATTGAGTGCCACAGAGACACAGCCACTTCAGGAGTCCTTCAGGGAGGCAACTCAACTTTGTTCTCGTGCACCTGTGCTTTTAAGCATTTCTGGTCAGTCGATCAGAATCCATGGCGTTTTGGGGTTAGCCAATCAGATATCTATGACTCAGCAAGAAATTTGAGGAGGCAACAAGAAATTCAAGGAGGGATACGCCCTGGCGACATCTTGCCTGGACCTAATGGACTCAAGCCAGGTGTGCCACAGCAAGTCATATTCCCGGGTGTGCCTCAGGACTCGAGGTGGGCTAGATACACCTTGAACAATGCAGCCTCAGAACCGCATTTCCTCCTTTCCTGTCTTGGTCCCGTATCACCTTCCAGTTCTATCCCTACGCTTCAGAATGTGATCTGACTTAGAAATAGAGTTGTTATATATCTAACTGGTTAAGATGAGGTCATACTGGAGAATGGTGGGTTTCTGATCCAGTATGAAAGGTGTCCTTATATAAAGAAGAGACTTGGACACAGTTGTGCATACAGGAGGAACCCATGTTAATGTGCAGGCAGAGATTGGAAAGATGCTTCTAAAGGAATGCCAAAGATTGACAGCAAACATCCCAAAAGTAAGAAAGTAGCATGGAACTGACTCCCCTTCACTGTCCTCAAAAGGAACCAACCCCAATGACACCTTGATCTTAGAATTCCAGCCTCTGAACAAAATATTTCTGTTCCAGTCTGTTGATGGTGTTTGGTTTTGCTGACTGAGCAGTAAAAACCAGGTGAAAGACTTAGGGATCTAAGACCTTCAATAAATATCAACCTAAAGACATAGGTCAAGATATTTAACTTCTCTGCACTTCAGTTTCTTCCATGATGTGGATTTCACATTGCTTACAAACCTTTTTTTTCTTCTTCAGGGAGTAAGTTGAATAGTAGATTTGCAAGCACTCTGTAAGTTATAAAATTCTGTACAATTATTATTATTAATATTATCATCATTATTTTTTAATACTGTAGGGTTGAACCTAGGGCCTCATGCATGCTAGGCAAGCACTCTACCACTTAGCTACACTCTCAGCCTCTTTTTAATTTTTTTTTTAATTTTGAGACAAGATCTCGCTAAGTTGCACAGGTTGTCTCTGGCCTCAAACTCAAATCCTCCTGCCTCAGCTTCCCAAGTTGCTAGGTTTATAGGCATATGACACAGAGCCTAGCAGTATATATTATTATTATTTGGGGAGAGTCCATTTCTATTTTGGTGCTGATGGAAGGCACAGAATGCCAGATACAGGATTAAGGTACAAAAACTTGATTGGTTTGTCATCGGCTGGAGAGGATGGACATTCTTTCCTATGTGATTTTGCACATGGGACCCAAGAGCAGGAGGTGGGGTGGTCCACTTTGGTGGACTGACCTACTTGTGGCCAAATCTTCATCCTGCCCACATGGACTCCTTCCCAGCTCTCCTCCTGCAACCTCTCTCACACCAGAGGAAAAAATCAAGATATTCTTTTTTAACTCCTGACTCAGGCCCTGGATATCCACTCAACATGGATTTTGGGGTCTTCTAAAGCACACTGACACAGAGTTTGCTGAGATGGTCTCTATTTCTCTTTGAATAAAAATATTGCACCCTGTGAGCCACTTTCTCAATCCCTTGCTTCTCTGATGTGGACGACAATGCGTGCCTCTCACAGAAATGGTCCCTAATTTCAACGGAGCCATTTAAATGTTACCAGCCTCTGTGTGTGTGTGTGTGTGTGTGTGTGTGTGTGTGTGTGTGTGTGTGCGTGTGCGTGTGTGGGCACACATGTGTGTGGAGTGTTGTCTCTTCACCAGAGGGTCAGCTCCTGAGGTCAGCACCCCATGTCTGCCCTGTTCAAGTCAGTTCCTGACACATGGAAGGGACTGCATGAGTATTCCTTGAAGACATGAATAGATGACTGGTGGGTGAGAAAAGTGATATGATCTGACAGAAAGAATTTAAGACTGTACAAAACAGTAGATTAACTTTAATAATATCTCTCACTTACTAGCTGTGTGAAGGTAACCAGGACACAACTTAGAGGATCCTCAGTTTTTGAGTCTGTTGTTAGGTGTCCTTGAGTTGGGTCTGACTCATAGTGACCCTATGTACAGCAGAATGAAACACTCCCTGATTCTGTGCCAAGCACATGATCTTATTTATGTTTAAGCCCGTTGTTGCACTGTGTCAATCCATCTGGTAGAGGGTTCTCCTTTTTTTCATTGACCTGCCACTCTCCCAAACATAATGTCCTTTTCCAGGGACTGGTACCTCCTGACTATGTGTTCCAAAATATGTAAGATGCAGTCCATCCATCCTTGGTTCCAAGGAAGCACTCTGGTTGCACTTCTTCTAGGACAGATCTGTTGGTTCTTTTGGCAGCCCATGGTATAGTCAGTATTCATTTCCAGCACTGTAATTCAAAAGCATCAATTCCTCTTATATCTCCCTTGTTCAATGTCCAGCTTTCACAACCATATGATGCAACTGAAAATACCATGGCATGAGTCAGGTGCACCTTCATCTTCAATGTGACATCTTTACTTTTCAATACTCTAAAAAGATCTTTTGCCACAGCTTTTCCCAAAATGATGTGTTCTTTTGATTTCTTCACTGCTGCTTCCACAAGTATTGATTGTAGAACCAAGCAAAGCAAAATCATGGACAACCTCAATCCATTTATCCTCCATTTATCATAAAGTTGTGTACTTACCCAGTTTTAAGGATGTTTGCTTTGTTGATGTTGAGTTGCAATCCATACTGAAGGCTATGTTCTTTGATCTTCATCAGTAAATGTTTCAAATCCTCTTCATTTTCAGCAAGTAGAGTCGTGTCATCTGCATAATGCAGATTGTTAGTGAGTCTTCCTCCAATCCTGATGTCATGTTACTCTTCATAAAGCCCAGCTTCTCAGATTAGTCAGCATAGAAGTTGAAGAGATATGGTAAAATTATACAGCCCTGACATATACCTTTCTCAACTTAAACCAAGCAATGTTTCCTTGTTCTGTTCAAATGACTGCCTCTTGGTTCATGCATGGATTCCTCAGGAGTACAATTAGATGCTCTCGTATTCCCATTCTTCACAGTGTTATCCATTATTTGTTATGATCCACATAGTCAAATACCTTTGCATAGTCGATAAAACTGCTTAGTGGAGGCAAATATTGGGAGATTCAAATGAGGTACAGGATTGTGTAATGGCTAGTTTTATGTCCCACCTTGGCTGAGTTCTTGTACTGTTATTTAATCAAATACCTTACTGACAGAAATGTTGCTATGGAGGCATTTTATTGATGTGGTTAACATCTATAATCTGTTGCCTTAAGGAAGGAAGCTTCTATAATGTGGATGGGCCTCATCTAATCAGTTGAAAGAGTTGAGGAGAAAGAAATGGCGATTTCCCAGAGAAGAAGACATTCTGCCTCCAGACTATAGTGACAACTCCTGCCTCCAGCTGACTGACCTGCCCTGTAAGATTTGGACTTCATAGTCCTCATACATCAGCCAATACCTAATTATAAATAGATCACATAATATATATATATTGGTTGGTTGGTAGAGAAGGGCAGAAAGTGAAGGACAGAAAATGGAGGGAGGAAGCCAGAAGTTTCTCTGTTCAAATCAAGGGAAACTGAGAAGCCAGAAGGCCCAGGACTGTGTTCCCTCTGTCTTCTTTGGAAACACACATAGCTGCAATGCTTTCTGTGGGGATGGAGGTGGCTCAGCTGGTAGAAAGTGGCCACCTCCCCAGGTCCTGGCTGGGGCAGGGTTAGCACACATGTACTTAGGTAGGCTGCCTGTGTGGGAAGCAGATTTTAATAAATAGGCCTCCAAGGTGCGGAGGAGAGGGCAGCAAGGGCAGCAACAATGGGCAGGATCCTGCACCCCAGCCTTGGAGGGGCAACCAGAGCTGTCTGTGTGGGTGTTCTGACTGGCACGCTCCTAATTAGTACAGGACCCCTCTGGAGCTGGGGTTTATTTTATTCATGCCTTCATTAAAAGGTCTCCCCTAATCAGTCGGCTGTGCAGTGTGCCTATAGGAAGTAGGTTCTCTGGGCTCCCAGGCAGGCCTTGTGCCTGAAAACAAAGAGTCTACAGCTTGGGGGCAGGAGGGGTGGGTCTTCTCACAGACATTGCTTGCCCTTCTCCTGTCTCTCCCATGCTCCCATAGGCCTCCTCCCACGCCGTGGACATTTTATGCGACATGATATTAAACGCTATGTGGAATATTTTCTCCTCAAAGTTTTGCACAAGTTCTCAGTCAACTCAGTAACTAGCTCATTTGGGACAGATGTTTCCCCTGGTGCTTCCGCACCATAATAATAGCACCATTAATTGTTCACCACATTTGTACATCAGTGTGTGGTTTGACACCTGTAGTCACAGCCATTATTTGCCCAATACCTATTCTATGCCAGTCACTGGGCTTGGCCCTGAAATCAAAGATAATTGAGTTAAAAGTAGGACTATATTTCATCCACTATGAAAAATTGATATTTAAAACACTATGCTGGGAAGAAGGATTGTGGAAAGCTCTGGAAGGAATAGTCAAATGCCTGGGGAATTAAGGAAGGTTTTTCATAGGAAATGTAAGTTAGATAGGTCTTACAGGAAAGGGAAAACTTGTGAATCTAGGAATACGTAAGTATGAATACTTACACACACACACATTTAGGAAAAGCTTTAAGATAGTCCTCTCCCTCCCTACAAATCTGTGAGGAAAAGTCCATTTCGAGTCTAAGGTTTTAGAGCAACTGCATGTTATGTGATGGTGACATGTGGATGACATGTAGCCTCAGTGGTGGCCATGTGTCCTTAAGTATTTTGCAATGGGGCCTGAGCTGGTAGAAACATGTCCGGACTGGAGAGGAGAGGGGCCTGGATGTTGGAGGCTAGATCACCCTGTGCAGAGACCTTAGGCAAGTCATTTCACCTTCTGGACTTCATTTCATCATTTGTTAAACTTATTCAGCTTACTTTGCTTAATACTACAAGCTTCTTTCCAGATACAGGCAGAAGACTGAAAAGGATGTGAAATGATAGAGGCAGAGTGTATACTCATTGAAATGAGCCTTCCCCCTTCTTCCTAAATGGAATGCCAGCAGCGTCTGCCCCACATTCTTGGGCAATGAGGAGTTCATTTTGAAAACCCATGGGACCCAGAAGTCTTTGAGTCTCCAATCCTGACAGCAAGTGCTTTTGTGAAATTCACCAAGGAACCAGACATTCTGAAAAACAGCTAACATGTAATACTTATTGGATGCTGTTTTTCAAGGGCTTTTTGGAAAAACCCCAATAACGCAGATACAATTATCATCACCATTTTAGAGATGAAGAAAATGAAGCATGTATAATGGGCTGTGACTCACCCAAGGTCAGGCAATTATTAAGAGGCAAGATGTGAACCCAGACAGCGTGGCTCCAAAGCCCATGATAATAACCATTATGCTACACTGCTTTTTCAGATCCCACAAATGTGTTCCTTGACATTTTCTTAACTGGCTCCAGCTCCAGCTTAAGCTCATTTATTCTTATGTAATAACCAATTGAAGAATTAAATATACCATCATATAATCCAATTGCTCTACTATAGAACAAAGTTATGAGGAGTTTGTTTTCCTGAATCTAACTGGGTAATATTTTTCTGCTGCTCTGAATTCCATTTCTGCTTGCTCTCTGCATATACCACAGGCCTTAGTATTTTCTTAGGTGAAGAAGAATAGCTTGTCCCTGTCTTCATAATTCTCTCTATTTAATAAATATTAGCAAATTTCCCAGCCGCACCCCCGAAGTCTGTCAGTTTGCCGCACTGTGGGGGCTTGTGTGTTGCGATGAGGCTGAACCTCAGATATAAGCAAGGTTACCCATTGTGGACAGGTTTTCAGCTGAGCTTCCAGACTAAGACAGACTAGGGAGGAGGCACCAGTGAACAACTCCCAAAACCACTAGCCATTGAAAACCCTATGAATAGCAAAGAAACACCATCAGATATAGTGCCAGAAAATGAGCCCCCCAGGTTTGAAGGCAATCAAAAAGACTACTGGGGAAGAGTTGCCTCCTCAAAGTAGAGTCTACCATGATGATGGAAATGGAGTAAAGCCCCAGGGACCTCCATTTGCTGATGTGGCATGGCTCAAAATGAGGAGAAACAACTGTAAACATCCATTAATAATTGGAACATGGAATGTACGTAGTGTGAATCTAGGAAAATTAGAAATCATTAAAAGGGAAAAGGAGTGCATAAGCATTGACATTCTAGGCATCAGTGAGCTAAAATGGACTGGCATAGGCCATTTTGAGTCAGACAATCATATGGTCTACTATGCTGGCAATGATAAACTAAGGAGAAGTGAGGTTGCATTCATCATCAAAAAAGACATTTCAAGATCTGTCCTGAAATACAATGTTGTCAGTGATAGAATAATATCCATACGCCTACAAGGAAGGCCAGTTAATATGACTATTATTCAAATTTATGCACCCACCACTAAGGCCACATGAAGAAAGGGAGGAGTTCTCTCAGCTTCTGCAATCTGAAATAGATCAAACATGCAATCAAGACATACTGATAATCACTGGTGACTGGAATGCAAAGGTTGGAAACAAAGAAGAAGGCTCAGTAGTTGGAAAATATGGTCTTGGTGACAGAAATGAAGCTAGAGATTGCATGATAGGATTTTGTCAGACCAATGACCTTTCATTACAAATACATTTTTTCAACATCATAAATGGAGACTATACACATGGACCTCACCAGATGGAACATACAGGAATCAAACTGACTACATATGCGGAAAGAGACGATGGAAATCTCTATACAAAATGTCAAAACAAGACCAGGTGCTGACTGTGGATCAGACCATCAACTTCTCATATGCAAGTTCAAACTGAAGCTGAAGAAAATTAGAACAAGTATACAAGAGCCACGGTTTGACCTTGAATATGTCCCACATGAGTTCAGAGACCACCTCAAAAATAGGTTTAATGCATTAGACACAAATGATAGGAGACCAGAAGAGTTGTGGCATGACATAAAAGATATCACTCAAGAAGGAAGCAAAAAGTTCTTAAAAAGACAAGAAAAAAAGAAAAGACCAAATTACATGTCAAAAGACACAGTAGAACTTGCCCTTGAATGTCGAGCAGCTAAAGTAAAAGGAAGACATGATGAAGTTAAGGAACTAAACAGAAGATTTCAGAAGGCAGCTGGAGAAAACAAAACCAAATATTATAATGACATGTGCAAGGAGCTGGAGGCAGAAAACCCAAAGGGAAGCACACGCTCTGTGTTTCTCAAGCTGAAGGAAGTGAAGAAAAAAGCCTCGAGTGGCAATAGTGAAATATTCTACAGGGAAAATATTAAATGATGCAGGAAACATCAAAAGAAGATGGGAAGAAGACACAGAGTCATTATACAAGAAAGAATTGGTAGATGACCAACCGTTCCAAGAAGTTGCATATGAAGAGGAACCAATGGTGTTGAAGGATGAAGAGGAAGCTGCCTTGAAAGAACTGGTGAAACACAAGGCTCCAGGAATTGATGGGATACCAGTAGAGATGTTTCAACAAACGGATGCAGCACTGGAGGTGTTAACATGTTTGTGCCAACAAGTTTGGAAAACAGCTACTTGGCCAACTGACTGGAAGAAATCCATGTTTGTGCCTATTCCCAAAAAAGGGGATCCAACTGGATGTGCAAACTATCAGACAATATCTTTAATATCGCACACCAGCAAAATTCTACTAAAGATCATTCAGAAGCAACTGCAGAAGTATATAGACAGGGAATTACCAGAAAATCAAGCAGGATTCAGAAGAGGGTGGGGAAAAAGGGACATCATTGCTGATGTCAGGTGGATAGTAGCTGAAAGCAGAGAATATCAGAAAGATGTCTATCTATGTTTTATTGACTATGCAAAGGCATTTGATTGTGTGGATCATAAGAAATTATGGATAACACTTCAGAAAATGGGAATACCAGAACACCTAATTGTGCTCATGAGAAATCTGTACGTGAACCAGGCGGCAGTTGTTCGAATAGAACAAGGAAACCCTGCCTGGTTTAAAGTTGAGAAAGGTGTGCGTCAGGGCTGTATACTTTCACCCTATCTCTTCAATTTATATGCTGAGCAAATAATCCAAGAAGCTGGACTTTATGAGGAAGAATGCGGCATCAAGATTGGAGGAAGACTCATTATCAACCTGCCTTATGCTGATGACACAACTCTGCTTGCTGAAAGTGAAGAGGATTTAAAACATTACTGATGAAGATCAAAGATCATAGCCTTCAATATGGGTTACGACTAAACATCAACAAAACAAAAATCCTTACGACTGGGTCAGTATGCAACTTCACAATAAATGGAGAAAAGATTGAGGTTGTCCAAGATTTTGCTTTGCTTGGCTCTATAATCAACACCCGTGGAAGCAGCTGTCAAGAAATCAAAAGATGCATTGCTCTAGGAAAAGCTGTGGCAAAAGATCTCTTTAGAGAATTGAAAAGCAAAGATGTCACATTGAAGACGAAGGTGCTTCTGACTCATGCCATGGTGTTTTCAGTTGCATCATATGGTTGTGAAAGCTGGACATTGAACAAGGGAAACAGAAAGGGAATTGATGCTTTTGAATTGTGGCGCTGGAGATGTCTATTGAATATACCATGTATTACAAAAGAACCAACAAATCTGTCCTAGAAGAAGTGCAAACAGAGTGCTCCTTGGAAGCAAGAATGACCAGACTGCGTCTTACATATTTTGGACATGTAGTCAGGAGAGATCCATCCCTGGAGAAGGACATCATGTTTGGGAGAGTGGCAGGTCACTGCAAAAGAGGAAAACCCTCCACCAGATGGATTGACACAGTGTCTGCAACAATGGGCTCAAACATAAATAAGATTGTTTGCCTGGCACAGAATCGGCAAGTGTTTCTATCTGCTGTACATAGGGTCGCTATGAGTCAGACTCAACTCGACGGCACCTAAAACATCAACAACAACAATTTCCTAGCCCCTCCAGGTCTAAGCAAAAGCAGAAAAAAAAAAGATCTAGTCACCCCATTATCCCACTGGCCTGAATAGGGGTCTTCAAGGACTTGCTGGCTTCTGGACTGTCAGAGAAGTTCCTGGAAAAGGCTGGGCAGAAACCCCCTACAAAGTCCCGGGATCTCACTTCAGCAGAGCCCTCCCCACTCACCATAATTCCTTCATTTCTTGTTCTTTTGTGTCCAGTTGCTTCCCTAGGGCAGCTGTGCAAATTGCCCTCTGGGTTTCTAAGTCTCAAAGTCCACTCTGCCTCAATTTCCTGAGAACACAGCTTACCTTTTGACTTGCTCTGAAATTCCTTGGCTTCCTATGCCCTGCCTGGCTCTCTGAGTCCTTCCCCTTCTCTCCTCCCTTTCTTTCCTTTTGATGAGGAAGTCCCCTGTCTTCTTGCCATATCCATCTGGTCCCACCCTTCCTAGCTCCTTCTAAGCCATTGCTTGCATCCACTCTCTCCTGACCTTCTGTTCCCTCAAGTGCTTCTTCTCTTCCTACTCCATCGTTTCAGCCTTCAGGTATAGCACTGTGGCATGTGATCCCATCAGATCTCAGAAGCTAAGCAGGGACAGGCCTGGTTAGTACTTGGATGGGAGACCACCTGAGAACACCAGATATTGTAGGCTTGGGAGAAGGACCCGGCAACCCACTCCCAAAAATCAATCCACCATTGAAAACCCTATGAATAGCAGAGAAGCACTGACAGTAGTGTTTCGCCTGTTATAAGTAGGGTCACTATGAGTTGGACACCAACTCGATGGCACCTAACAACAACAACAACACTCCATCTCTTTAGCCAGCAAATGAAACAGAGCTGACTAATTTCAACAGACCTACCCTTGATCTTGGGAGAATGACCCAGCAACCCACTCCCAAAAAACAATCAGCCATTGAAAACCCTATGAATAGTGGAGAAGCATTGACAATAGTGTTTCATCTGTTGTACATAAGGTCACTATGAGCCGGACATTGACTTGATGGCACCTCACAACACAACAACAACTCTTGATCTAGCTTCCTGCTCTTGACATCATCTTACCAATACTTTTCCTCTACCAAATCATCTCATTCTTTCAGCACTCTCTCCTTTCCCCATTCTTCACTGTAAATTCTGATCACAGATAAGGCTTCCATCATCTTCCTCCTTGAAAACCATAGCTAAGTCCTCAGACATCAGCTCCAGCCACCATCAGAAACACTAATCTTCTACCAATCCTTGCATTCTTCCTTCTTCTGCACTAACTTGCTATGTGATCATGGATAAGACTTTCCTTTTTTTCAGCTCAGTCTCTTTAAATATGTTTTCAAAGTTTTTTTTCTAATATTCTTTTTTATTGGTAATTTTTAATGTACAACTTAAGGAGTCTTTTTATGACATTTCAATGCGTGCATTGCATTCTACATTGCTTGTGATCATTTTCAATGTTCTTAAAGCATCATGTGGGCTGGGATTTAGCTCAGTTGGTAGAGCACTGCTCTATAGTCTCTGAAGTTCCGAGTTCGATTTCCAGCACCACAAAAATGGGAGCAGGACATGGCAATCCACTCTGAGGCAATCCTGTAACAATCAGCCATTGAAAACTCTATAAGGGTCACTATGAGTTGGACACGACTTGATGGTACCCGACAACAAAGCTTTATATAAAGTGTTTTCAGAATCCCAGTAAGCGTGATACATAAAAGACAATTGGGTCAGGGGTGTGACTGTGTTCTTGGCTGTGAGTGTATAGGTGCACATGTGCCTGGGTGTGTCCATGTGTGTGGCCTGTGAGACCCCCCAATAATCAGAGTGCCTTTTTTCAGAAAAATTCCCACCCCATTCAGGGTTTAGTTTTCAGCAGGTAAACTTTAAACTGTGACTCTGACTCCATGGGTAGAGTTGATTGCTACAGGATAAGGAGTTCAGAAGAGCCATTCAGAACCTTCCCTGGCTCTATAAGAGTCAAGCTTCAGCATGACTCGATTTGTGTGATAGCTCCAAGGTGATCCTTAGTGACCTCATCTCCTGGCAATCAGGTCTTAGGTAAGCTCCTCACTTTAATGAGACTTGCTTCTAATGGGTAAAATGTGACTGAAGTTATGGGATGTAACTTCTTAGATTAGATTATGAAAATAACGTGGCTACTACTATCAGGGCCCTCTCTGAGTCTCAGTCTCTCTCTCTCTCTCTCTCTCTCTCTCTCTCTCTCCTCTCTCCCTCTCAGATCACTGAGTAAAGCTGCCATATGTCAGCAGTCTGTGAAGAAGTCCATGTGGCTTAGTAAGAAACTGTTAATCCAACAGCCATAATAACTGCAGCCTGCTAACAATCACATGAGCGAATTTGGAATGTGTTGTTCCAGAGCTTGCCAACAGTCACATGAGTGAACTGGAAGCAGACCTTCTTCATCCCTCATGCTCCACTATCCCGACACACCACTGTTGAGTATTGAGATGAGACCACAGTCCAGGTTAACAACATGACTGAGATTTTACTGGGGACCTTGATCCAGGGAAATTCAGATAAGCCATGCCAGGATTCTTGGCATAGAGAGACTGTGAAATAATAAATGCTTATAGCTTTAAGCCACTAAATATTAAAGTAGTTTGCTGTGTAACAATGTATAACTAACACAACCCTTAACTAGAGAAATGTCATCCTGGGAGCTCCAGAGAACTGTGCTTTACTACATGGCCCACGAAGCAGACATAGTCATTCTGCAGTGAGAGAAGGTGAAGTCAATATGAAGAAATTCCCTGTGGCCTTCAATGCCTTGGTCTGGTTTATTTCTGAGCTGTAGTTCATCTCTGCTTTTGAAAATTTTGCTCCTCATGATAAAGTCACCTTTTCTGTGATATTTGTATTTGTAACCAAATATAAGGGCTTGAAAATACACATCCATTTCTCTCTAAGTCCAGACAATTATCTTTGCCACTCCATCCTGCAGGGTGACCATGTACTGCCCATGCTGGGGCCTTTCCTGACCAGAGCTCCCTCCCCTCCCCAGATAGTCAGGCATACCTCTCTATGTGCTGTCTTAGGCCTCACAGCTGGGGACACATTGATTACCACCCTGAAACTGCATGTGCACTTGTCTGGCCTCCCAATTAGGAGAGTGAAATTGCCTCATTCATCTCTTTATTCCCCCAACACCTCATGAAATGAGTTTTCCGGCCGATGCAATTGAGCAGTATTCAAGACAATACAACTTCACTCCTCTAAAGCACACTTCCTGGAAGTGAGTTCACAAGATTAGTCACAGATTTAGGATGGGTTTTAGGCAAACACACACAAAACAGTCCATATTATCATTTGATAAATTCCAAAAATCTGATACCAAAAATGCATACATGCATTGAATTCTAATGGAGACAAGCAATCCATTCTGGGAATGTTTCATGAAAATATCCTTTGGGTGAGGCCTTAACTCACAAATAAGATTTTGACAGTTAAAGATGAGGTGTTAGGTAAAGTCCTCCAAGTGGACAGAACAGCTTGAGCAGGGGCAGTGAGACAGAAAGGTGCTGAGAGTATGAGGGGAATAACAAGCAGCAAGTAGGTTGAAGCATTTGTGGTATATCTGAGGTGCAATTTTTAAACATACAGTGGAAGCTGGGTGTGGTGGTTCACTCCTATAATCCCAGTGACTCGGGAGGTGGAGGCAAAGCCATCACAGATTCAAGGGCAGAGGGAGCCTGCATATCTCAGCAAGACTCTCAAGATAAAAAATAAAAAGTGGGCTGGGGGTACAGCCCAGTGGTACAGCACTTGAAAATATGTGTTAGGCTCTGGGTTCAACCCCTGAGGACCATAGAAAGAAGAAAGAAAGAAAGAAAGAAAGAGAGAGAGAGAGAGAGAGAGAGAGAGAGCGAGCAAGCAAGCAAGCAGGAAAGAGAGAGAGAGAAAAGAAAGAGAGAGAGAGAGAGAGAGAAAGAAAGAAAGAAAGAAAGAGGAAAAAAATACAGTTTATGTTTAAATTAAAAACATTGCCATTAATCCCATTCAAAATAGTACCACCTGGCTTTGAACTCACTTATCTTGTGTTTCTTGCCACTTTTTTGTTGTTGTTTTCTCTTCTTTTTTTTCCCCAGTACTGGCGGATTGAACCCAGGACCTCACACGTGCTTTTGTCAGTGCTCTATCACTGAGTACCACCCCTGGCCATATTTTACATATTATTTTGAGACAAGGTCTCCATAAGTCACATAGCTGCCTCTGGCCTTGAACTTGGTGCTCCAAACCTCTGCCTCTGGAGTCGCTGGGATTATAGGAACATGCCACCATGTCTGCTTTGTTCTTGCCACTTTCTGAAACAGTTCTATAATAAATTTTACTTCAATAAATTTCTTAAATTAAACATTCATCATATCTTTTTATCACCTGTGTAATGGAAAATGGAGCTAGACAGGTAGACTGAGGCCAGATTGTGGAGGTCTTGAGAACCTTTCTATGGGTTTACTTGTGTTCTCTGTTAAAGGGAGCTTTATGGGACATAGGGGTAAAAGAAATGGCATCATAAGAGTTGGGTTTTATGGAAATAGCTCTGTGCTGTAGATTAGGCCAGAGGGCTGGAGGAAGATGGAGACAGGCAGATCAATTCAGTGAAGACCTAGCAGAGTCCACAGGAATGGAGATAAGAGGAAAACTAGAGTGATTTTGGAAGTGGGCTCTGCTTGGCTCTACAACCTCAGCTTGAAGGGAATACAGTCCACCCAATGGGACTGCATGGTGGGGAATAACTCCTAAACTGGTGCTGGGGGTAGGCCAATGAGATGCTCTCATTTTTAGAGTAGCTCACTCACAGAGAGCTGTCCAATAAATAATGATGAAGCAGTCTCTGAAAGACACACCATGTGGGTTTTTTCTCATAAGTGCAGAATCTAGATTTTTTAAAAAGACATGAGAGTAGAGAGGGACTGTTTGGGAAAAGGATGGGGACCAGCAAGATGAGGAGGAGGACAAGAAAGGGTAATGGGAGGGAAGTGAACATGATCAAAATCCACTATGTTGTTGTTGTTGTTGTTAGGTGCTGTTGAATAGACCCCAACTCACAGCAACTCCATGTACAACAGAACGAAACACTACTGGACACTGGGCCATGTACATGATCTTTTTATGTTTGAGCCCATTGTTGCAGCACTGTATTTCTTCTTATTTTGAGTTGTGCCACATTAGCAAAAGGAGCTATCAGGGGCTTTACTCCATTCCCATCATTAAGGTTGACTCTATTTTGAGGAGGCAACTCTTCAAAAATTGTCTCTTAGATGCCTTCAAACCTGGGAGCTCATTGTCCAGCACTATATTTGACAGTACTTCTCTGCTATTTGTAGGACTTTCAATGGCTAGTAGTGTCAGGAATATGTTGTCAGGTCTTTTTCCCTAGTCTGTCTTAGTCTGAAACCTGTCCACTATGGGTGGCCTTGCCAGTATCAGAAATACCAATGTCATAGCTTAAAGCATCACAGCAATACACAAGCTCCCACGGCACAACCTGACAAACATGTGGGGGAAAGTACATCTATATACATATATGAAAATGTCATTATGTAGTCTATTGTTCAATACAATTAATATACACCAAAGAAAAAATAAAATAAAAAAATAATGAAACATCCATATAAGAGAACATTATATGGACATGGCAAAGTATGAAGTGGCTGATTATAGGAAAAGGGATTAAGTGGGAGACTAATGAAATAGATCAAAATTAATTATAAATTGGAAAGATGGAAGTAGGAGAGAAGTTGGAAAACAAAAGAAGTTGGTGTGGGTCAAAGAGATGGAACTCTTTGGGTGAAAACGTCACAGACAGATCTGCTGGAGATGGCACTTGGGACTATTGGGCAGTATGTGAGAGGAGGAACTCTGGCCACCTCTTAGATCAGGGCTTATACACCAAAGGCTGAGGAAGAAGCACTCCTATGGGGAGATTTTTGAAAATGTGTGCCGAGTTTGATCAGCTAAGCCTGAAGGAGATAGAGGGTTTGAAGATGAACAATTCCCATCCAGCCTTCAGGGTCATCCCACCTTACCCTTTATATCACAGTCACATTTCCCAAATGCATTAGGCATTATGCTTCTCTTCCTTTCCACAGATGGGTGCCATTGTGTTAATGGGAAACACTTTGATTCATGCTTCAAAACCCAGCTGTAAAAAGATGAATGGCAGAATGAACAAAGGGACAGAGAAGGGAAAAGAGGGAAGAAGGGAAGGAAGGAAGGATGGAAGGAGAGAGGACTAGAGGGAACAGAGAGAGGGAGTGAAGAGAGGAAGGGGGAAGGACAGAGAATAGGAGGGAGGAAATACAAAAAGACCCCCCCCACACACACACAGACCAAGAAACAGAACAAAACAAAACAACTGAACAAACTTTACCTAAACCTTACCTAAATCCAACTCCTGGATTTCTAGTATAAAAGCTGGTAGCACCCCTAGAGAGAACATCTTTACTTTCTCATTACAAAATCTTGAAATGTGTAGAAAATGGTATACAAAATACTAAAACCAGGTGGTATCATGGAAGGATTTTTATATCTGCACACTCAGTCACCTTACATCCTCATGAGGGAAACCTTCCTAAAGGACACAATAGAAAAGGACTGGGGCTGTAGCTCAGTGGTACTGCCTACTTAACATTCATGTCATCCTGGGTTTGATCACCAGCACCACAAGAATTAAAAAACAAAAGGTAGAAAGATATAATGTCCCATCACCTTTGTGTTTTGATAACACTTCTTTCTTTGTTTGTTTTGCAGTACTGGGGGCAGGGCTGAACCCAGGGCATTGTGTATACTTTGCAAGCACTCTAACACTGAGATGCACTTCCACTCCCTTTTTAATTTTTTACTTTGATTCAGAGTCTTGCTAAATTACACAGACCTCAAACTTGTGACCCTCTTGCTTCCAGTTCCTGAGTCACTGGAATTAAAGATGTGTACCTGCCTGAAAAAGTCATTTATTTAATGTATGGATTCCATTTTCAAAAGTGGACAGAGCCTCTAATTTCTCTCTCCCTCTCTCTCTCAGTCTCTCTCTCTCTCTCTCTCTCTCTCTCTCTCTCTCTCTCTGCCCCTTTCTCTCTCTCTGTCTTCCTTTCTGTGTCTCCCACACACATGCATGCATGCATGCATACACGCACACAGGTGCACAATCCCATACATAAACTTTCCAATTATCTTTCTGCACTGAATGTAGAGATAGAAACTTTTGGAAAGTAATAGAACTGGAAATGATGTTTAATTAAGAACGTAGTGTAGAAGGTGAGGTGGAGGAAGCAAGGACCACAGTGGTGGAGTTAAGGGTTGGTGATGGCATTTAATGATAGTATCCTTGGAAGTAGAGAGAAAGGGCTCTAAGTTAGCAGGTAAATTGTACTGGCTAAAACAGTATCCACTGGGGGAAGTATTGGGTTAGTTGTATTGGCTTTCATTTAGGTATTGATTCAGAGTATGAGCTCATAAAACATGAGTAAGAAAATCATTCAATAAATACATGTAAGAAAATAGTTCAAATTGCTGAAAAATATTTTTTAAAAATCCATTACACATAATGTTAAAACTCTAAATGAAATCTTGACATTCTATTTCAGTTTTGCTATTAATGAGGATTTTGAAAATACTAATATTAAGCACTTTCATACATACTGGTGATAATTAGATCCTTTCTGGAAAGGAATTTAACAATACACATCAACTACCCAAAGATTGGGCTGGGATTTAGCTCAGTTGGTAGACTGCCACTCTACAGTCTCTGAGGTCCCGAGTTCGATTCCCAGAACCACAAAAATGGGAGAAGGATGTGGCAATCCACTCCCAAGGCAATCCCGAAACAGTCTACCATTGAAAACCCTATGAGGGTTGCTATGAGTTGGCTACCGACTCAATGGCACCTAACAACAACAACAAAAACAACCCAAAGATTAACCATGTCGAGCCAGGCAAGGTGGATGCATGCCTATAGTCTCAGCAGCTGGGGAGGCGGAGGCAGGAGGATTGCAAGTTCGAGACCAGAGGCAGTCTGGATAATTTAGCGAGACCCTGTCTCAAAAACCAAAAAAAAACAAAAAAAAAAAAAAAAAAAAAAAAAAAAAAAAAAAAAAAAAAAAAAAAAAAAAAAAAAAAAAAGAAAAAAGAAAAAAATTGGGGCTGAGGGTGCAGCTCAGTGGTTCAACACTTGTAGAGCATGCAAGTGAGAAGTCCTGGGTTCAACCCCCAGTACAGCAAATAAAATAAAATAAAATAAAATAAAATGATTAACCATGTCTTTGATTATATAACTACATGGAAATATTAACAGAGATGTGTATAGTACAAGAATGCTTATCATGTCGCTATTCTGTAGACCTGGGTTTCATCCCCAGCACCACTAAAATGGGAAAAGGATGTGGCAGTCCATTCCTCAAACAACCCCAAGACAATCACCATCGAAAACCTCATGAGGGTCACTATGAGTTGGACCTGATTTGATGGTACCTAACAACAAACATTTATGAGCAAAAATTTGGAAATGATACAAATGTTCCTTGATAGGAAAAAATCTAAATATGCAAGATGTTAAAAACAAAGTTAATTGTTATTTATCACAAGTCATAATTTTTAGAGCATTTTATGATGTAGGATAGTGTTCAGATTATAATATGAAGAAAGTAAAATAGGTATAAGCATCTGTATTTGTAATAAAATGACAATCATTAAACTATATATGTATATTATAGATATAGACAAAACAAAATGCTTTAAAGACATGTAGTTTGTGGATAATTATAATATTCGTCGGTATTCTTTTTTATTTTCCAACTATTCTACAATTAAAATTCATTACTTCTTTAGTATGAGGAACAGAAACTTCATCTATCACCTCCTCTTAGCACTTCATCCAAATATTCATTTTATCCTTTGTGCTATTTTTTCCTGTATAAACATTTAGTATCTTCTATTTAACATTACATTTTAATTTTATTTATTCATCTATGTGTTAACTCATTACTTCATCAGATATTTAATTTTTATGAATGCCATCATGTCCCAGATGCCAGTTTAGGTGCTGTATATTCAAAAGTGGAGGCACAAAATCCTTGTGTTTTGATCTTTGTGACCTAGATTATAGTTTATCTTGGTGACTGTTAGAGCTGCACTTCTTTTTTCTTTCTTTTCTTTCCCTTTCTTTCCTTTTTTGCAATACTTGGTGGTTGAACCCAGAACCTCATGAATGCTTTGTAAGCTCTGTTCCACTTAGCTGCTGTACCCTCAGTCTTTTTTTTTTCTTGAGACAGAATCTCAGTAAGTTACACAGGCTGCCTCTGGTCTCAAACTCGTGATCCTTCTGCCTCTTCCACCTCCTGAGTAGCTGGGATTAAAAACATGAGCTACCATATCTGGTGGAGCTGTAGTTTTAAAGAATGTCTATTTTGCTTTTACAGAGTGGAGTGTTCTCTAAATGTTCAATTCTTCTTTATCCTTTCTGGTGTTCTGGGCACTTATCCTGTTGAGCACAGGGAATGGAAAATTGAAGTCTCCAACTATAACTATGGATTTATGTATTTCTTCTTCCACTTTAATCACTTTTTGTTTCAAACATTTTAAGGCCCTGATGTTAGGAACATATACTTTTAGGATTGCTGTATCTTCTTGGTGAATTGACCTTTTTATCATTATGTAATGTCTCTTTTAAACCTAGTAATTTCCCTTATTCTAGGGCCCTTGTATAACTTAACATATCTACTCCAATTTTCTTTCATTGTTGTTTGCATGTCTTATTTTCCCATCTTTTTACTTTTAGCCTACTAATATCATTTTAAATATGTTTCTTGTGAACAACATTTACTTCCTGTAATACTTAGGGGTTGAACCCAGGGCCTTGCACATGCTAATCAAGTGCTCTGTCACTGAGTTGTACTCCTAGCCACTTTTTAATTTCATATTGAGACCATCTTATTAAGTAGTACAGGCTACCTCTGGCCTCAGGCTCAATGATCCCTTTGCCTCTGCCTCTTGAGTACTGGGATTACGTGCATATGCCATAGTGCTTGAACCTTCCTGAACTTTTATTCCATTCTGACACTTGGTCTTTAAACTTGTATTTTTAGTTCATTCATATTTAGTGTAACTATTGATAATGGTTGAATTTGGTCTACTGATTCCTTACCTTTTGTTGTTTTCTGTTTCCCCTTTCCTTTCTTCCTTATTATTATTTCATATTACTTAATATTCATTTAAGTGTAGCTATTGCATTTTTACCATATATCTTAGTATATTTTCTTTAGGATTGAGATACAGATATAGATAGACATATTTGTTGTTGTTGTTAGGTGCCGTTGAGTCGGTATCCGACTCATAGCGACCCTCTGTACAACAGGGGAAACACTATTGTCAGTGCTTCTCTGCTGTTCATAGGGTTTTCAATGGCAGATTGATTTTTGGGAGGGGGTTGCCAGCTCCTTCTCCCAAGCCTACAGCTTCTGGTGTTCCCAGGCGGTCTCCCATCCAGGTACTAACCAGGCCCGACCCTGCTTAGCTTCCTAGATCTGACGGGATCGGATGCCACAGGGCTACAGCTGCAGGCATAGATAGACATATAGAAGTTTTTAATTAGCTAGCTATGTAGGCATGTATATAGTTAGATAGATAAATAATATTTTTACACTATACTTGGAGTTAATAGTTTATCACTTGATGTGGAACATAGGAAGGTGATCACCACTGTTCAGGTCCTTTTATATTCCCTTTTTATGTTGCATTTGTTATCTAGATTACATCAACAGTCATTGCAAACTTCAGAAGAAACGTTATCATATTTGCTTTCAATTATCATACACATTTTTAAAGAATTTAAGAAGAGAACATATTCTATTTTGCTTGCTTAGACATTTACCATTTCTATTGCTCATTATTTGGAACTTTCCAAGTTTCAATTAGGTGTAATTTTCTTCCACCTATAGAACATGTGGCCCAGGTCTGCTGGTGCTGCATCTAATTAGTTTTCTTTCTTCTGAAAATGTTTTAATTTCACCTTCATTCTTGATAGGCATTTTCACTAGCTAAAGAATTCTCTTTTCTCCCACCAGCATTTTAAAAATGTTATTCCACTGCATTCCATTTACTGTTTTTTCTGATGAGAAGTCAGCTACCATTTAAATAATTAGCATTCTATTTGCAATATATTATCTTCTTCTCTGGCTTTTTTTATGCTATGGTCTTTGTTTTTACTTTTCAGCAACTTCTTTATAATGTATCTGGGCATATATTTGTTCGAATTTTTCCTGTATGGTTTGATGTGCTTCTTGGATCTCTTTGTATCTCATTGAATTTATGATTTTTTTTGCAATATTAGAAAACTTATCATTATTTCTTCATAAATTTTGTCAGCATCATACTTTATTCCTTTTATTCTGCAACTTTGATATATGTTTATTATACCTTTTGGTGGGCTGGGATTTAGCTCAGTGGGTAGAGCACTCGCTGCAGTCTCTGAGGACCCGAGTTCAATTCCCAGCACCACAAAAATGGGAGAAGGGCCTGGCAATCCACTCCCAAGGCAATCCCGAAAACAGCCATTGAAAACCGTATGAGGGTCCCTATGAGTGGGATACCAACTTGACAGCACCTAACAACAACAACCTATTGGTATTCTCACAGACATTCCAAAATTCTGTTTACTGTTTCAATCTTTTTTCCCCTGTTTTGAGGTTGGATAATTTAATTGATATATCTTTAAGTTCAATGGCCTTTCCTCTATTGCCACCATTCTGCTATTGAGAATATCCAGTTTTTTAAAAATTTTGCTCATTGTATATTTTAATTCTAAAATTTCCATTTAGGGCTTTTTAATATCTTCTACTTCCCGGCTGCAGCTTTCTATCTTTCCATTTAAAAAAATATGACTACCTTCTCTTTTTGGAGCATGGTTAAAATAGCTTCTTTTATGTCCTATAACTCCAACATTGTGTCATCTCAGGTTAGCATCTGTTGAATATCTTTTCCCTTGCTAGCTGAAAATTTCCTGGTTTTTCTTGTGTTGAGTAGTTTTGATTTGTATCTTGGACATATTGAATGCTATGTTGTGAAGCTCTTGGGTTTAAGTTTAATAGAAATTATTCATGCTAAGTTTTTTTAAAGCAGGCAGTTGGTTGAGTTGGGTTTAGGCCATAAATCCCAGCTGGCTTTCTGGAACCTGTGGTTCTAATGTCAATTCAGTTTTCAAAACCGTTGCAGTGCTGTTTGGATCTGCTTTATGTGTGTGCAACCCAGAGACCAGTATGGGATGGTAGCAGTGGTCTACTTTATAGATTAGTTCTCAAAGCCTATGACATATTGTTTAAATTTAGAAATATGCATGAAAAAGTTGGCAGTGAGTCCAGGAGTTGGTACACAACATTAAGGGATTGATTTCCCCAGCTGTCTCAGCTGCACAGTTTTCCTGGTTCTTTCCAACTCTGAAGATCCCCATCCTTGTCTTCTAGCCAGAAATCTGTGGCTTTGAGTTACCTACTTTTCTCTATGTTTTGTTCTTTGTTCTTCCCAGGTCAAGTGGTGAGATGAGTGAGAAAGAGGAAAACAAAGTAGTGGTGATCCCTCCCATTCTCTTGGCTCAGAGTTTTAGGCATCTGTTCCTCTAACATTGCCATCACTTCTACTATGGGTCTTCTGTTACCACCACTGGTATGACCATGGGTTTGCCTTGGTGCCAAGGAAGGAAATCATAGAAAACAAAACAACCAAGAAGCAGTAACAAATCTCAAGGGAATTTTGACATGCTTTTTCTCCTTTAGGGGCCCAATTTCCTGTTCCTTGACCAGAACAGAGGGCTTCTCTCAGAGTTTTTCTGTCTGCTCTGGGTCTACCTGCCCTTCTGGGTATGGGCCTACAGTGATGCTATCAGGTCAGAGTTCCTCAAATTGCCTGTCCACATTTACTTTTTAGAGTTTTCAGATAGGTGCTGTGCACATACTTTTTAGTATTCTCAGATGCTTGCATAGAGAGAAATAGGGAGCAGTGTGCTTACTTCATCTTCAGCAGAACTAGAATTCTCACTTCTTTAAGATTTCATTGATTTATATATAAAAATGTCCTACTATGCTGCTAAACTCTGAATTTATATGAGTGGGAACTTACCTGCTTATCCTTAGCATCTTAGCATAAAAATTTGAACAAAATATGCCCTTACAAAGTTCAAATTAAATTTCCTTCCAATTTCTCTACCCTTCTTCTTAATGGGCCTGGTTGTTTGGTTGTTTTTAATGCCATATATGTAGGGAATGGTGCTGGGATTTAGCTCAGTTGGTAGAGCACTGCACTGCAGTCTCTGAGGTCCCGAGTTCAATTCCCAGCACCACAAAAATGGGAGAAGGACCTGGCAATCCACTCCCAAGGCAATCCTGAAACAGTCAGCCATTGAAAACCCGATGAGGGTCGCTATGAGTCGGACACAACTCAACGGCACCTAACAACAACAACAACAACAACCTGGAGGGAATGGTTTTGTGTATCCTAATGCTCTTGCTAAAGCAAACTGTGACGCAAATGGGGATAATTTAATCAGAGGACACAATTCCTCTACTAACTGCCCTCTAGACCTGTAGGAAAGCAAAAGTGCTATCAATTTGCCAGTATTACTAGTCTTGTCAGCACAGCAGTTTGCTCTTATGGGCAATAAAATACAGCTTTCAATTTAAAGTAGCCAAATACTTACACAGATGGAAATTTTGAGAAGTAGTCCTGTATCCTAAAGATGACAAGAAATAGCTATAAGTGTGAGTCATGTGCTAACTCATCCATTAGTGGAACTTAGAGAGAAGCCAAACTAATAAAATCAAAATAATATGGTCATTAAAAGAAGCAATGAAAAGTATCATTTTAAGTAGGAGTTTGGCAAAATGGGGCTGGTGTAAAGACACGCACTCCTAAATATTTTTATTTGGAAAACATGAAGGAGACTGCAGTGGAAGAACAATGGTAAAGTTAGATTCTCTTTGTGCCTTTTTCTTAATACCCCCTCCTTTAATTGAAGAAACTAACTAAATAAAAAAGACCCAATTAATGGACAACCTGTAGGCTGTTTGCACTGAGCTGGGAATATGTTGTAAAATAAACACTAAGATCTTTTAGCTGATTACAAGTCCAGCAGTCAGACTTTAGCAAACTCATTATTTAAATGCTTAGGTAGCAAAATGAGGAGTATTTAGGGACTTTTCTTCCTTTTTTTCTTTTTGCTTCTGGCTGTGATTTGTGATGTGAAAATAAGAAGATTAAATTTTTTTTTACCGCTATGCATTCCCAGCAAGACACTGAATAAATCGAATATAAGGCCTAAGGATGCCTCGTTATCCTTGTAGAGCTGTTACTATAGCCAACAGAGATCATGCTGGAGAGAGCACAATTATTTCTCCCTGAAAACAAAACTACACATACAGCCGTAGGACTTTTTCTTGGAATTTTTGAGGCAGAAGGACCCTTCAAGATATATGTAGGCTGGCTTCCTGACTTTGGGCCCTTAAAAGGTCAGGAAGGCAGGAAGAAGGATTCTCAGGTTATTGTGATTTGGGGCTGTCTTCTCCCTATCAGTTTTTTCAATTACACAAAATTATACAATTGTGCCAGGGAAACTTGTAAAATTATATGAAGAAAAGATTTTTTAAAGATATCCTTCAAACCATTCTCATCCAAACCTCAAACTATTTTATGTTTTTAAAAGCCTCACAGAAGTCACACAGATTTCCTATAATGAGGAGGCCTAAGCCATCTGAATTAGCAAATTTCTTTGCTTTGCACTAGAGTTGTATCCAACTGATGGAATTGTATGGAGTTGCTAGAGATGCTGACCCTAAATTCTGACTGGCAGTTCTACATGCATTTGATGAATACAGATGGGAAACAACTATTATTTAACACATAAGGTGGTAGCAAAGAAGATAATAAAAGGTGTCCTTGAAGGTAAAATGCTCCAGAACTTACCAGTTTTGCTTTCTGGCCCAGCATCCTTGGGCATAGCTAGCTCATTATACTTTCAGTCTATCTAGATGGGGTCTGACTCATACCCAAGAGGTAATTCATCAGACTCTCACTCATGAAGATGTTCCAGTCTGGGGATATGGAGTAGGAAGTAATGGGTTATTGATTTTCATATTACCACTGAGTAATGGATACCTTCGCCTGCATTCCTATTCTTGTGGTAACAATGAAAAGGTAAATTTCTGGATTTAATGGGCTCTTGTAATTATTTTCAAAGTGACATTTATGTTTATGAAGACTGTCAGTTCTTGAATAATGAAATGAAGTATCATTGGCCACTGAGCTAGAAAAAGTCTAGGCAATCTGTTAATTAAATTCTCCTGTTTGTACGTCTGGCTCAGTGCTAGGAAGACTATGAATTTTGGAGGACTGGATTGCCTTCTTATTAACTGTATGTTGTTTCTCACATGTGAAAAGAATACTTTCACTGTTGGGGAAAACTTAAATCAAAAGTTAAAATGCCATAATATTTGCTTGGAATATAACTACTGAAACTTGATGTTTCTTGTTATAGATTTGTTAAATTGATCTTGCCATGTGTGTAAGACTTATCTCCACCCTGTTAGTTACCTTCTGTCTCCTTGCCCCATATTTGCCTGTTTCCATGGTAACCACCATCCTGTTAGTTACTTCCCATCTCCTTGCCCCATATTTGCCTATTTCCTTGATAATTCTCTTAGTTTAGTTAAAAGTTATGCCTAACCCACCTGCAGATGATCATGTAGGCTGTGCACATGTGGTTTCAACTGATAACCCCCACTCTGCTGTAAACTATATAACGCCAGAAAAATTAAAATTCAAGGTCAGACCTAAGAGGATGTGTTTATTTGGGCTAAACTTGCTAGCAATAAGTTTTTGTTTTACCCAACACCTGAGTCTCTCGAAGTTCTTTTGGTCTTCCTTGCTGCAACATCACCAGTGATACAGCAGAGAGATGCAGCTCAGCCTGAAGGATTTCCCCAGTCAGGACCTCTTCTCAGTTTAAACTGGGTCCTTGGCTTTGTCACAGAAGAGTCTCAGGACAAGTCAGAGAGTGAAATAAAGTTATAGAGTTCATTAAGTATATTCTTTAGAATAAGTATGGATGCAGAGAAAGAGAGAGAGAGAGAGAGAGATACACATCTAAAAGACTTGGGCTTCTCAAGAGAAAGAAGAGCCCTTAGATGTCCTTACAATGCATATGCACTTGTGTTTACTGGGTTTAGCTCAGTTGGCAGAGTGCTGCTCTGTGCAATCTGAGGCCCTGAGTTGGATCTCTAGCACTGCAAAAATGGGAGGAGGATGTGACAATCCATTCCCAAAGCAATCCCAAAACCAATCAGTCATTGAAAGCTCTATGAATGGCAGAGAAGCACTGACATAGTCCTGGCCATGGCACAGTGTTGGAGAGTGTTTCGTTCTGTTGTACATAGGGTTGCTATGAGTTGGACTTGACAGCACCTAACCTCAATAATGTAAGGACTAGGGTTTAGCTCAGTTGGTAGGGTGCTGCTCTGCACTTTCTGGGGCCCTGGGTTTGATTCTCAGCACCACAAAAATCGAAGGACCTGACAGCCCACTCCTGAAGCAATCCCCAAACAATCACCCATTGAAAAACCCTATGAGAGTCACTGAGTTGGACTTGACCAGATGGCACTTAACAACAACAACAACAACAACATATATTTGCTAGCTTTTTCTGTTTTCAATGGAAATTTTTAATGTACACCTTAATGTGATTCATTCTGACATGCTTTTCATTGTGACATTTCCATATATGCATTTTGATGAACATTATTCATATAGGTTGCCCCTTACCCTCCCCTATGCTTCCCCCCTCCCCCTTTCGCATCTAAGTCTTCTCTAACTTTTACTTGGTAATATTATTCTATATATCCTTGGGTTCCAATTCTGTTTAAGATAGAAGCTTTTCCTGTAGTGGTCTTTGCTTTTATCTTGTTAGAACAATTACATGCATTTTCTAGACCATTTAAATTGACACTGTTTTTATCTTTTTTTCCCCACTTTTATTTTGATTGGAACTTTGAATAGGATTTTTCCTTCTTATAATATTGAATCAGCTCCCACATATGAGTGAGAACATGTGGTGTTTCTCTTTCTGAGCTTCTGTTCATTCACTTAAAATAATTTTCTCTAATTCCATCCATTTTGCTGCAAACAACCTTATTTCATTTTTCTTGATTGCTGAGTAGTATTCCATTGTGTATATATACCATAGTTTTTAAATCCATTCTTCTGTTGAAGGGCACTTTGGTTGATTCCATATCCTTGCTATTGTGAAAAGCACTGCATTGAACATGGAGATGCAGGTGTCTCTGTGGTATGATGACCCATCTCGCTTTGGGTAAATTCCCAGTAGTGTTATAGCTGGGTCATATGGTAGATCTATTTTTAGTTTTTTAAGATACCTCCATATTGATTTCCACAGTGGTTGAACCAATTTACAGCTCCACCAACAATGTAAGAGTGTTCCCTTTCCCCACAACCTCACCAGCATTTGTTGTTGTTTGTTTTATTGATCTTGGCCATTCTTACCGGTGTAAGGTGAAATCTCAGCGTTGTTTTCATTTGCATTTCCCTAATGGCTAGGGATGTTGAGCACTTTTTCATGTGTTTCATGGCTTTATGGACCTCTTCATTTGAGAACTGTCTACTCAGTTCCCTTGCCCATTTGTGTATTGGGGTGTTTGGTTTTTGGGTTTTTTTTTTTCTTGAGTTCTTTATAAATTCTAGTAATTAGACCTTTGTCTGATGTATAAAATGCGAAGATTTTTTCCCATTCCATGGAGGTTTCCTTGACTCTGTTAATTGTTTCTTTTGCTGTGCTGAAGCTTTTTAATTTCATGTGGTCCCATTTATCTATTCTTGTTGCAATTTCTTGAGAAATTGGTGTCCTATTAAGGAAATACTTTCCTAAGCCTATATGATGGAGTGTATTGCCTATCTTGCCTTCTATAAGTTTTAAAGTTTCTGGTTTTATGTTGAGATCTTTTATGCATTTTGAGTTAACTTTTGTGTATATTGAGAGATGGGGGTCAGCTTTCATTTTTCTGCATGTGGATGACTATGTTTCCCAGCACCATTTGTTGAAGAGGCTGTCCTTTTTTCAGTTTACTTGCTTTGCTCCTTTGTTGAAAATCAGGTGGCTATAAGTGTGTTGAGGTATATCTGGGTCTTCTATTCTGTTCCAGATATCTTCAGGCCTATTTTTGTGCCAGTACCAAGCTGTTTTTGCAACCACTGCTCTATAGTATAGCTTGAAGTCAGGAATTGAGATTCCACCTGCGTTCGTTTTGCAGCTTAAGAGTGTTTTGTCTATACGTGGTCTTTTGTGGTTCCATATGAATTTTTGGATCTTTTTTTCTATTTCTGTAAAGTCAGTAAGTGGAATTTTAATGGATGTTGCATTAAATCTATAGATTGCTTTTGGTAGGATAGCCATTTTTACAATATTAATTCTCCCTATCCAGGAACAGGGGAGGTCTTTCCATTTTTCAGTGTCCTCTGCTATTTCTTTCTTTAATGTTTTGAAATTTTCCTTGTAGAGATCTGAAGGGTCTTTGGTTAGATTGATTCCAAGGTATTTAACTTTCTGGTGGGCTATCATGAATGGTATTTTTCCTGAAATTTCCATCTCTTCCTGTTTGGAATTGGTGTAAAGAAAAGCTATTGATTTTTGTGTGTTACTTTTGTAGCCTGCAACTTTGCTGAAGGAGTTAATTAGATCCAGAAGTTTTCTGGTTGAGGTTTTGGGGTCTTTCAGGTATAAGATCTATCATCTGCAAATAATGATAATTTGACCTCTTCCTTGCCAATCTGTATCCCTTTGATTTCTTTCTCTTGTCTGATTGCCCTGGCCAGGACTTCAATTACTATGTTGAATAGAATAGGAGAGAGAGGACATCCTTGTGTTGTTCCAGATCTAAGAGGAAATGGTTTTAGAATAAAATTCTGGCAAACACAATCCAGCAGCATATGAAAAAGTTTATTCACTATTACCAAGTGGGATGTATACCACAGATGCAAGGCTGGTTTAACATACAGAAATCAATTAATGTAATCCAACATATCAAGAAACTGACAAACAAAAACCACATGATCATCTCAATTCATGCTGAAAAGGCCTTCGATAAAGTGCAACACCTTTTCATGATAAAAACACTGGAGAAGATAGGTATAACAGGCAAATAACTTAATTTTATAAAAGCCATTTATGACAAACCTACAGCCAACAGTATATTAAATGGAGAAAATATTTACTAGCTTTAAAAGTGGGTTTTGGGAGGCATCACTAAGGTGGGTTCATAGAAAGATTTCAAAAGGGAGTTGTCTGGGCATATGGTGAGTGAAAAACATGGCACTTAATCCCATTTGTGAGATTAGGTTAAACACAGAAATCTCATGTATTTTGGCCTTAAGCATAGTTTATTGCTACTTTAAAATTTTTCATATGAAAAATGTCTCTCAAAAAGAATATATATAGAGAGGCAATCCTCACAGCAATTTTCTTGGTAGTTGTCACAAATTCCTCAATTTGCAGCTGGTGAGATTCAAACTAGATCTTAGGGTGAAAGCTCTTTCCCTTTCCATGACCCCCAAATTTCTTTGTCTTTTTATACTGCCTCAGTGCTAATATCTGTCCTGTATAGTTGGGACAAGTATTAAATGAAAAGAAGTGTACAAGTTTGGCAAACATTCCCTTCTACCCCCCACCCTGAGAGTAATGTCTCCCTCATTTTGTTTGCAGGCTACCTCTATATCTTGTACCAGATATGGCTTGGTATCAGCAAAGAAGAAAATACTGTGATTGCCTATCTCTAGGGGAAGATGTCTTTACTCAGGTGAAAGCAGAATTAGACTGAATTCCTCCACAAAATCATTCAGTTGGGAATCACATAAAAGTTTTGAGAACAAAAATTTGGGAAATGTTAAGATAACAGTGATTCAACCTCCTTTACTGCTGGAATTTTGTCATTTTGTAAATGGCTTTCTATTATCAATGGGCTTAATACAGTATGAAATAGTTCCTAGCTTATTTGACTCTAGATGTATTTTTACCCAGACTATCTTATTAGACTAGAAATATGAAAAATGACTGCAGGAAGGATGATCACATAAAATCCATATAGCAGGATGTTTGGACTCTAAGCTGTTAAGCTGTTAACATTTAGCATCCTAGTGATGTCTCTCATGGAACAGACTCATTGTCTGCTTTATTTAAAGGACTGCTTGTGTGAGGTTCTTTCTTTCTTTCTTTCTTTCTTTCTTTTTTCTTTTGTGGTACTAGGGGTTGAACCCAGGGCCTTGTGCTTGCATGCTTTGCCACTGAGCTGCACCCTGAGCCCATTTTTTTACTTTTTGAGACAGGGTCTCACTAAATTACGCAGACTGCCTCTGGTCTCGAACTTGTGATCCTCCTGGTGAGGTGTTCTTTCTAATGCTGAAAATAAACACAACAGTCAGTCGTGGTCCTGCCCTCAGAAAATCTGATGGTCTAGGCATAGACAGACATTCAAAGAGACTGTGATAAAACAATAAGAGATAATGCAAAGATATTCAAGGTGCTATAGGAGCACAGAGGAAGAAGCCCTCATGTCTGCTTGAGAATGTCAGGAGATTTTATGAAAGGGATGATATTTGATGTGTTTATTTAAAAAGAAGTAGGAAGTTTTTCATGTTGAGATGGTAAGGGATGGACATTTTCACGAAAGATAAAATCATGTGCAAAGGCATAAAAATATATTAGCTCTGTGTAGAACTAAAATTTTCTATGTATCTAGAATACAGATTGTACTGAGGCAAGATGATGAGGAAAAGAAGTGGGATGAGGACTAAATAAAACACACCCTTAAGCCCCATGGCCTTATCAAAAAATAAGGGAAAGATAATTATTGGAAGGGCTGGGATTTAGCTCAGTTGGTAGAGCGCTGCGCTGCAGTCTCTGAGGTCTTGAGTTCAATTCCCAGCACCACAAAAATGGGAGAAGGGCCTGGCAATCCACTCCCGAGGTAATCCCGAAACAGTTGCTGTTGAGAACCCTATGAGGGTGGCTATGAGTCGGATACCGACTCGACGGCACCTAACAGCAACAACAACAATTATTGGAAAGAAGAATAAAGCCCAAAGGGAAAGGTCTAGCCTTGGGAATAAGGGCAAAGTTTTTAAGGAAAGTAGAAAAAGACTGAAAAAAAAATTACAGAGATATAAATGGGAGTATAAGAGATGACTAAGTGATTTGCTCAGTGGCAGTAGGGAAATAGTACAAATTTCTATTAATGCACAAACCCAGATGTTTGTAGTATTAATTCAGATTCAGAAGTAGAGATAAGAAATTGGATGCACTTAGAAGTAAGGTAGAAACTGTGAGGGCCAAGAATGAACTAAGACAATGAATGTAGACATGCCGTACAATTGGCAGCAACAGTGACTACTACTACTATTACAACTACAACCTGTGCTAGTAAAATAAAACATCAGGAAAAGATTTGTGGGTAATGGCAATAACATTAAATGATCAACCAAGGCATCCAAACTAAATAGAAGGAAAATGAGGTCAGAACTGGATTGGGTAGACAAGGAGAAGTCAATGACTAGAAATCATAATGAGTAACAAGGCATCATAAAGGAGAACAAGAAAGTATTAGAGTAAGTCAATTAGTTGCTATAACAGCATCCAAAATCCCAGTGCCTTAGCACAATAAAATATTTTTTCACTCATGTGAAATCTGGTGCAGATGTTCTAATGGGGTAGCCCTCCTCCAGGCAGTAACTCTGAGACCCAAGGCCATTCCATACAGTACCTTCTTCAAGTCTTCAACTGCAGAATGATTGACAAGAGAAAAGAAAAGCTGTTATAAGTCACTTGTACACACAATCCATTGGCCAAAGTTATTTCAAGGCCACAGCTAGACATATTGCAATGGGAAAATATAGTTATTCTTTGTGCCCAGAAGGGAACTAGAAGGGCTTCCTGAAAACATCACATTGCCTCTGCAAAACCTAGTCTTCGCTCTCACAATCTGACATCAGCAAAAAGACAGACAACCATCATTCTTTGAAATGACAGACTCATACACTATGACCAAGTTCTCTGAAGTCACAGGGAAATGAGTGATTAATTCTGGGTGGGTGAGTCTAACAAAGCACTATTTAAAAGTAACTTTAAACCTGAGCCCTGAAGAATAGCTGCAAGGGTACCTAGCAGAGAAGACAAGAAACAAAGTTTCAGATGGAGAGAGGAGCATTGGCCTAAGCTCAGAATTTTGGAAGAACTGGCATGTCTAGGTATCTAGAGGGTAATGGGAATAGAGCTAAAGGATGATGCTTCTCAGAGGGTGAAGCCAGCTGAGAGATTGCAGAGCCAGGTGGAGGGTAAGATGAGGCTCTATAAAAGATGTTAAAGTAGGAGGGCATGATGAAACTGAATTTAGAAGAACGCCTCAAGCAGAGGTGCAGAGTATAAAAGGGGAGCAACATGGAAAAGATTCTGCAGTGTTCCCAGATGAAGAGGTAACAGTGCAAAGGAAGGTAGAAGAAGGCAGCCAGCCAGCGTTCTTGGCTGAATTCACAGAATTGCCCTTCTACCTCTGTTCCTCCAACTACTGACCTGACTGGAGGCTGTTGACCCTAAGATGAAAGAACTTCATCTTTCCTCATCTTCTAAAATAGTTAATTCCATTTTCCTGCCTCCTGTAATCCCCAGAACAGTAAAAATGGGAGAAAGACCTGGTAGCCCACTCTCAAAACAATCTGCCATGGAAAACCCTATGAATAGCAGAGAAGCACTGATACAGTGCGGTGCATGGCACAGCGTTGGGGAGAGTTTCCTTCTGTTCTACATAGGGTCACTATGAGTCGGACCTGACTCCACAGCACCAAACAACGTAACAAGTAATAACGGACTCAATTTCCTTTTTCAAAACTCTGCCAGGTTATTGGTTAAAGATTATCTTTTCTGATTAAAAAAATACCATAGGGATTGACAATATTGATAGAATTTCAGGCACTGGAACAGCTGAAAAGCACATTAATTTTTTACAAGACATTCTTTTATGTTTTCACGAATACGGTTACCTGTACTAGTTGTCTCCTTGATTTGTGTATGTAGTGCTGTCACAAACCTGGTAAACCAGTAAATTCAATAAGTTCAATTCAGCAGATAGCTTTGTTTAAAATAATAAAAATTTAACAATTTATTCTTTGAATGCTGCCATTTATTTAATCAATCCTGCCTTAAGTTGGCATTAATGGATTCTTAATTGTTTTTTTTCACAGACTGCAACATTCCTGGTTATTAAGAACTGTCATCTTTTAGAAATAGCATTGGTCTAGACCACGACCTCATATCCCTCCATCTCCAAAGTGTCTCTCATAGAAGTTAGAACAGTTTACATTGCCAATAATCATGCTGCCAAATTATTTGTAACGCTGGAAAAAAGGATCAAATAGCAAGATCAATGAAATTTAACTGAGCCATTATGTGATGCTTTTCATTAGTTGTCAATTAAACTGCCAGACATAATCGGTATTGGGTTTAAAAATATATATTGCTGATAGGTAATAACACAAATACACACATTAATGATTGTGAAAGTGGCAACTTTTTCCTGTAGCTTCAATTTATTTCTTCCCAGTTCCCAATCTTTTATTCTCTTCTGTCCATTGCAGACAAATACTATTGTCTGTTGTCTAAGAAATATGTTATTCAACCTCTAAACAGAACTGTTAGTCAGATTTTTCTGTAGAAAGAGCATTAGACTCACAGATAATAGGCTCAAAATCAGTTCTGAAAAGAGTCTGTTTAACAGACGTTTGTTCAATGCCTACTCTGAGGCCAGGGGCATTCAAGATAAAATGAGACAGGAAGCCAAGATAAGCAGAACCCCAGGTCTACCTCAGGAGTATATAGTCTAGTGAGGAAGATCCACAGACATACACTCCTGATGGAGATCTAGGATGATATGAGAGTGGTCAGAGTTAGAAGACATTTGAAAAGACAGATCCCTCTGGCTACTGATCTGTAGTTGTTGGCTAAAATGCATGAAGCATTTCCTGAGTAGGTACCCTGCTAAGCCTTTTGCATACAAAATCACCTCTAATCTCCACAACAACTCTATGATATTGGTATTATTATACTCATTTACTTACAAATGAGACAATTGAAGCTCAGAAAGGAGAGGTAGTTTTGCTAAAGTAAGAAAGAGGTAGAATTGGCATTTAAACCCAATTACATCTGATTCCCAATTCTGTCCTCTCAGTTGTGACACTATGTAACTTTCAGGTATTGTGGTAAGGAAAGGGGATAAAGATTTGGCTGTGGTTTCCAGGGAAGATGATTAAAACAATGGTGGTGTATGTGCCACACAGGCAGAGTAACTTCCATGTTCAGTTTTTATTTTGATGGGTTAGGAGACAAAACTGGGGGTCAGGGAATGAAAAATGGATTTATTTTTCTGATAAACCAATGATTCTATTTAGTTAAATTCAGTTGATCTAGGTAGATCAAAGGACCTTTAAGGGATTCTTTAGTTTGAATATACATGACTGGAGAAAAATTACTTTGCCCATTCATTCATAACAAACATTATCTGCCAGACACTATTCTCTTTTATAAATAAGGATTTATTTAATCCCCATGAAAACCTCATGACATTTCTGCTATATTCCCTCACTTTACAGATGAGAAAACTGAGGCAAAGAGAAGTTAAGCTACTTTTCCATGGTCCCTCACTTTGTAAGTGGTATGTTTGGTACTTCAGCCCAGGCAGATTTGATGGTAGATTCTATGGCCATATCACTAAGATCTTCTCCCAAAAGAGATTTTTCTACTTCTGCTTGGATTTTAGTATCCTATTGAGAAAGCTGTCTTATTTTTGCTATGTCCATAAGCTGTACTGTAGCAATTATTTTGATAAATAAAGGAAGTAAAACAGCATAGGGAGCTGATACAATGCCAAAACCAACAGGCACCTTTATGAAAAATGTGATTAGTCAAGCCTATATATTGATCCTTTTAGGCATTTGTTTGCAGAGCAACCACTGGTGCAAGACTACATGCAGGTGATGAGATATTTAGCATGGATGCAGACATGATGTCTGTCTTCAGAGAGGTTTCAAGCTATTACAGGATAAGAGACATTTACGCAAGTATCTATGACACAGGGCAAGAAGTAACAAAACTGGAAAAATGTTGTGGAATTTTCAGAAAGGAGATTATTTGGGGCTTGAAGAATCAAGGAAAGTAAAACTTCATGTTCACTGAAATTGGATAGGAGGCCATAATTCCACCATGTGAAGGAGCATAAGTATAAAGGTCAAGTTTGATGTTTTTAGGTGCTGTTGAATTGAGTTTGACTCATAGTGACCTTATGCACATCAGGACAAAACAGTGCTCAACACTGTGGCATGCCCGGCAGTATGTCAGAGCTTCTCTGCTATTCATAGCATTTTCAATGGCTAGTTGTTTGGGGATTGTTCCAGGAGTGGGCTGCAATGTCCTTCTCCCATTTTTGTGGTACTGGGGATCAGACCCAGGGTCCCTGAGAGTACAGAGCAGCACTCTACCAATTGAGCTAAACCCCAGCCCAAAGGTCAACTAGTAAAGAAAATTATATGCTCAAGCACTGATGGAAAATAGCAGTTTTCATTTTTTCAGAGAAGTTGTGTAGAAAAGAGAACTCAGAGGAAGGAGTTTATTCTGCAGGACTATTTTTCACTTTATTAAATTAAAGTTGTGTTATGAAATTTGAGGGAGTATAATTTGTTACAGTTCTGTGTTTACCCTCCTACTTATAATTAGATTTCAAGCTTACTATTCGAAGATGTCTGATAAATTTCCTGGGCTCTACTATCCTTGTTTGTTGACTGGAGATCAAGGTGATTCCGAAGTGACAGCCTTTCAATCTTTAAAGATCTAGTTTCAGTCTTCTGCACATGAATATCCAGTTTTCTCAGTTCTGTCTGTTGAAGACGCTGTCTTTTCTCCATTATGTTTCTGCTACTATTTTTGAGAATCATATGGCTGTAGCCAGCAGCATATATTTTTTTTAATTTTGGCAAAAACTTTCATTACTTTATTATTACAGAGGTGTTCTCTCATGAGATTTTTAAAATCATGTGTTCTCATGAAAAAGGGTAGTACAAATATATGAAACGTCACTGCAATTAGGAATTTCTGTTCATCAAATAACATTACTAACAGTGTGCAAAAGTAAGACACACAGAAGGAATATGTCTGCACAGCACATTTCTAGCAATGGGGCAGCATGTATTTTTAAAGAACAAAGACTACATAATCATCAGATTCAAGAAATTTAACATTGATGAAATAAAATATTTAATATATAGTTGACATTAAAATTTCACTGACTTAACATTTTACTTTATAATAACTCTTCTCCCACACCAGGTTTCAATCAAGGCTCCTACATTGTATCCAATAGTCATGTTTCTTTAGTTGCCTTTAATTTGAATACCCCTTTCCTATTCTTTATCATAACATTAACATTTAATACATATTAGTATTAAAAATGTCCTTTAGTTTGCATTGGTCTGATTATTACCTTGTGATTTGATTTCACTGGGTATTTTAGCAAGAATACTGTATAAGTGCACTTCTTATATACCATATGCACTTCTGCGAGCCTCACTTCAGGATACAAATGTTATCAGCTTATTCCATTACTGGTGATGTTGAATTTCATCACTTGGTAATGGCATTATCTGCCAAATTCCTTCATTGTAAACTTGCATCTTTCTCCTTTATAATTAATAAGTAATCTGTGAGTAGATATTTCATTCCTACCTTGAATAAAATTTGCCCCATTGGCAAAATAGATCAAATGATAATCTTGCTTGAGTCAATTATTAGTATTATGATGGCAAAACAGTGATTTTCCAATTCTTTTATTTCTCCTACATTTATTGACTGACATGCTGCAATAGAGAAGACACATTGTCTCTTCTTCCTTTTGTTTTTTCTTTATTGGTTTGTACATTTCTATGGATTCATGGCTTCTTTCTTTGCTGGAAGTATTATAATCCATCTTGTCATTTTTCATTTTGATGCTCAAGTCATCCCAGTTGAAGTCCCCAGTGAAGTCCCATCAAACTGGCTCCAATTTCATATTGACAAATCATTTTTCTTTTTGATCACTTTTCTGGAAGGAGATACTCTAGGTTCATCTTGTGCCTTTCACCATACCCCTGATTTCAGAATTTCCTCAAGGATCCATGGTTCCTTTTAGTGATAAATATATTATATGCATTCGTGGAAATGTCATAATGAAATCCTGTTTGTTTTCACTGTCAGTGGTACTTTGTACAATTAACATATGCTAATAAAAGAAAAAAGAAATTTCAGAAAAAGAAATGAAAATGTCAGTGCTAAGTGAAGTTTGTGTCTTATTATCAGCATATCATTATTAGACTGAACATACTAATAATAATTCCTTAGTGTCATCAGATCTCTAGCCAGTGTACAAATACCTATTTTTTCATAAACATCACCATTATTTTTCTCAGTCTATAGAGTGTGCTTTATAGGTCTTTCAATTTATTTTTAACTTCAGAGGTTTATTCTCTCTTTCTCTTTGTGTGTCCTTGCCATTTGTTGAAGAAATCAAGTGGTTTCCTCTACAGAGCTTTACATAATCTGGATTTTGCTCGTCATGTTCCTGTGGCATAATTTTAACATATTCCTCTGTCCCTCATATTTCCTATGAATTGGTAGTTGAACCTAGATGCTTTATCAGATTTTACTCTTCCTCCTCCTCCTTGTCTCTGCCCTCTCTTTTGGCAAGACTACATCACAGGTGGAATCATGTTGTATCAGGAGACACAAAAGCTGTTTGCCTCTCTGTGATGTTTCATCATCAATTAATTTATTATCAGTTGAAAAATGATAATATTCTATCATTTCTTCTTCGTTTACTGGCTGGAATGTTGCCATAAATTGGAAATTTTCTTCATCTTCAATGGAACTTTTCTTCAGTTACCCAGTGATGGAGTTCAGGAAATGTAAGACGAATGCTTCAGTCTTTCCTTTTACCAGTTTCAAAATAATGAATCTATTTCCTAGCATCCTCTAATGGTAAACAAGTAGTTTCCCTTTGCAGTAGTATTATGCATGCATGGATTATGGCACACTTAATATGCTTTAACCCTCTGTAGTTGTAATCCTTAGAGTCCAAATTGCTCCATGCATGGCCAATGGGAGCCTACCTACCTTGATGTGTAAGTCCTTTGAGACGAGAACACTAGGTGTTGATATCGTCCCTGCCATCATGTATGGCAATATGTTCCAGGCTCATCTTTACGTTTCCTACTCCAGATGAAGAAATAACCCTCTGGGAACCAGAAACATTGTTACAGTTTTGGCCATTGTTTGTAGACCTTTTTAAGTGGACAAGCTATGCTTTTTCTAAAAGGATAAAACACCTTAGAAATTCAAAAGAGTATTTCCATTCAAGATTCAGTGCTACAGATTTTATGCTTACCTTGTCAATTTTAAATTTGTATCTTCTTTCTCCATCAAACAGTATGTTACTTCTCAAGGACACCAGGGGCAATAGTATTAGAATATCATGAAATTACTCATTTGTTTTATCTCACGTTATACATAAAACACTGAGAATAATGATATCAGCAGTACCACTGCCAATATGATTATTGAACACAGTTTGAAATAATTTTTACAGTTACTTTTGTTCTTAGATTATATCTCCCTTAGGGATATGCAATCAACTTCATGTGTTTTAATGTTTCTTGAAATATTTTTTGTTTATATAATTATGTCATCTATACAGGCAAAGTAAGTTTATTTCCTCTGCTGTTTTCAACCCATGGGAATTGTTTGTTTAAATTAAAATTTCCATTAAAACCCTATGATATACAGCTCTAAAGTCAAGTTCATAAAATACATTTACATGATTTTCCTTCTAGCCCTATTTCTCTTTCAATTCTGCCTATCCTTATAGTTAACATTTTAAAAATATTTCCTTACATGTAAATGGAAAACATATTATTCAAGAGCCTGGTAAGGATGGTGGTGGTGATGTTAATAGTAGTATTTAGATTAGTGATAATGGCATTGAATTATAAAAATACTCTCTTACATGTATGTGTGTTACAATTTATACTTTTTCATTTCACATGTTATATCATTTTTATAATAGCTCACTGTAGACAAATGTTATTTCCATTTTATAAATATTTGAACTGGCTTAAAAGTGGAAATTTATCAGCTAACTTATAAAACTAGTGAATTTCTGAACAAGATTTTATCCCAGATTTTCTCAGTTCAATGTTTCATCCTTTATGTCCCATTGTCTTTTCCACTACTAGCTTTTATTATAAATTAAAAAGGAGATGATTATGATTTTAGTTTTGGATAAAGCCATATTTCAACTCCAATTTTACCAATTATTAGAAGTGATGAGATCTTTGGGACATTATTTAATATCTCTGGGGTTCAATTTTCCCCTCTATGTAACTGGGAACTGTGCAGGTTAATGAGGTACCGGGACCTTATAAGCCACGTGAGATACACATACTCCAAACTGCTGCATCCCGGAAGGATTTCCTGGTAGGCAGAAGCTGTGTGATAACAGATCACAGTTTTACCCAATGGAGAAAAGATATTCAGTTCAGATGTAATCAATAGCTATTCTTTCTGCTAAAATGATGAGAAGGACAACATTTTTCTCTTCAAATAGCTGCTGGCTAGAGTTCATAGGGATAGGCATGGATGCACAGTTTTAAGAGTAGAGGGGCATTGAGCTGCTGCACTTTGAAACCACTGTATAAAATCATTCCCCAGTGAAAACTAATGATGGCCATGGATTTTACAGAAAAAAAATAGAGAGAAACAAAGTCCTTAAATATTGTTTCAGAGCTAGTTCATAAGCAAAACTTAGTATTTCTGCTATTCAAACAAGAAATCTCTCTTCTGTGAAGTACATAAGATTTCATTACAGTGTGTATGGCAGATAGCAATTTGGCAGATACCAACAGCATTAATATGACATAAATCATTCTAGAAATAGCAGAGTCAGGACAAACAAATGTATACTCTTAGCCACACTATTATCCATTTTTTGGTGATGAGGAAATAAAGAATGAACACCAGAGCTGCCTTGGATCCAAAATTTCAGTTCAGTTAAGCACATAAAGTACATAGTTTTTGTTTCTTTAAGTCAGTTTAACCAATCTTATTCAGTTTTCCATTTGTCTTCACAATGTTCTGAATGTAGAAGTCTTCTGGATACCTGTACAGCTATATAGTGACACTGTGTGGGCAGTCCAACTGTGACTATTTTGTTCAAGCCTCTGGTCTTCAGCAAAGCAGCACTAGATAACTATATTTCTTAAAGAAAGTTGATAGAGCCAGAAGTATCAAAGCCAATACATTCAGTTTCTTCCTCCCCCCCTTTGTTTTCTACCAAGCACTGCAAAAGAAAAGGTACCATTTATTATGGTCCTTTTCAGATAGAGAAGGAGTGATGCAGGGTGAAGGACTCACATTATATTCTGTTAAGTCAGTGCCTTTTCAAACTCTTGTCTAATGTGAACATAAATAGAGGCTCTTGGCATTAGAGATAAAGAATGCCTTCCCAATAAAAAATTCCTTAGGAATTAACTTCTGGAGTTGAAACAAGCTATGTCTTATGTCTTATGACAGAAAGAAAAGTCTTAACATCCTTAAAATTCAACATGGCATTTTACTTTTCATCTTATTTCAGTGAAGAAACAAAATGGGTTGCATGGGGCAGTCATAATATAGGTCTGATGTTAGGATTAACAATATCTAGGACACACATCTGGAGTTAGACACCTGATCACAAACAATTTTCTGTGTGCCTCAGCTTTCTAACCTTTCCTATGGCATTGACAGTCTCAATCCAATGTTTTTTTGTAAAAATCCTATGAGATTAAGATGTAAAGGCAATATGTAAAGTAAACTCTTATTCAAGAATACATAGTTAGTCCTATTTCACGAAGGCCTAGACATGAGCTTCTGAGAAGCAAAGAATCCTTATGGTTTGATAGAAAAATTGCCCTTTGACTAAGAGTATTTCTTTTTTCTTTTCTTCCCTATTAGGGAAATTGATCTGTTGGGAGCAACAATGCTCTCTTGAAATTCTTTAAAGATTCTCACTTCCCATGATTCAAGTGTAAACTACTCATGTTGCCAAATCAAGACGTTCACAGTACCATCTCAAGATCTTTTTCATGATTTCTATTCATTATTTTCATTATGTTTAATTCCTAATGTGATTCATCTACTTCTGTTGCCTAAATCTATGTCAGATACCTCTGTGTATTTTCTCAAGCTACTTCCTTAACTCAGAACACCTTTCCCTTAATGCAGGGAGAAATTGGGAGGAAATTGACAAAAACCCCAAAACTGGGAAAACAGCTTTTGAAGATCTGGTTTGTAAATTAGAAATCTAGGGAAAGTGAAAGTAACTTAATTGGACATTTGTATGAAACCTTTCATAAATCCCCCGAACCTGATTGGAAAATTGGAAAACAAAGAACACAAAGCTGATTGGCTCAGGCCATTTGGGGCAAGCTATATAAAGAGCTACACTGCAGCAGCTCTTTCTCTCTCTCCATCTGACCACCAATGAAGAAAGATATCTCCCTATGGATTTGACCAGCAACACAGAAGCATCTCTTCTCATGACCACTGAGACCAGGACAACTAGATGGCACTCTCGAGGAAAGATAGACTACAAGCAAGCTGAGGAAAGCCTCTTGGACCCAGCACCAAGAGGCTGAAGCTGAGGACAGTCTCTGGGCCCAGTGCTGGAGGCAGAAGAGCTGTCACTGCTCCTGAGATAGGAATAGAGCTGCAGCACTTAGGCTGCTAACACTTGTTATAGCTGTGCACTTGTTTGGGTTCTTCCTTGCCCTTCTAAGGGCAAAGGCAATAAAGAGCTGTGTTTATCCCCACAAGGCAAAAGCGCTTGAGGCTTTTCCTTTCTCCCCTCTTGTGGCATTCCTGAGGGCCTCAGGAGTATGTGCCCCTCATCCAAGGGTCCTGAGTGAGTTGTGTTTACTTATCTGTGTGTGTAGCCATGCCTCCTGTCCAAACATCCAGGCCGGATCAGCAAGGTGTGCACCCCATACATTAAGTTTCCTTATTTATGTTTTCTATTGTCTGAAGGCCCATTTTAGGTATAACATTGTTTATGATGTTAATTCAACCATTTCCTTCCAGACCTGAATTCTATCACCCTACTACCTCTCAAGATCCTTATTTGCTCCTTTTCCCACCTCATCAAATTCTTCCTCTCCTTTCACTACTGATTGTGACCCAAACATCAACTTAGTATTTCTAGTTTTTGACATTTGAATGAAGAACCTCCTGTACCACACTACATACAGTAGGTTTGCTACATTCTACTTTATTGGAGAATATTGTGGGAGGAAGAATGATAATTTATGTTACCTTTAATTATCTCTGACTCTCAATCCATTCTAGATGGGTTAGAATAGTTTCTGGACTATCTTGCGACCCTACATACAATGCCATGGGTTGGTTTTCTCTAGGCATAGAATATAGCTTCCTTTCTTTATTGTTCCAATCCTCCCAATCTCCACACTCATGAAAGATTACTTACATAAAGTATATGTGACAAAGCGGAGTGATTGAGATGAGGAAGATACACAGAAAGATGGAGAATACTGGAGTCTGCGGAAGGGACACCCTCAAATCTTTGCACTGAGCATTTGCACACATGAGGGATAAAACTCCTTGGACTGTAGAAAGAATTTCCATAAAGTAGATTATCTCACACAGCTCTGGAAGTACTTTTCATACCCATCAACTATTAGAAATATCTTGAAATATATCCAGTATTGATCAGGATTTTGAAAGGGTCATGCTTCAGTAGTGGAACTAAATTAACTTAGTGCCTGATACATGTAAATCAGTCAGTATATTCAACTACATTAAAGCAGTCGTTTATCTCTTCCTGTGTATTTCTTATGTGATGATATCCTTTTGTGTATGTGATCTCATTTAACCTTCTCAGTTGCCTCCCATGAAATATGTTTTGTATTTCCCTCAATTAAAAGATAAAGAAATTAAGCCTAAGAAACTTTAAATAGCATTTCCAGAATCAAATTAATGTCAGAAATTGTGTCAAAGGTCAGCTTCTCTTTCCAGTTGAAGACAATACATAAGTCCAAGGATAGAGAAAGAGTAACTATGAAGCTTCATTACTCTGTCCAGTGTGATCCTTATCAAGTTTGCTAAAGGAAAATAACTCAATGTCCAGCCATTAAAAACCCTATGAGGTTCACTATAAAGTTGGATTTAATGTCCTTGCTACATATTTCCCCAGTAAAAAATAACAGAAAAGGAAAGGCGTAAAGAAATCTAACATGGAAACAGAAGAACATTTATTTCCAATACAAACATACCTGTGAAATCTACTGACATGGAATGTGATTGTGAGAAGATGAAAATTATAATTTTGGTATGATTAAATCTTATCTGCAAGCATTTGACAGGGCCTGAGAATTGACCAGAACAAAATTATATGTTAGAGTTTTTCCTCAGTTCATTGGATTGAAAAAAGGATGAAGTGGATGATGATGGCATCTTTGTCTCTTGATTGGTGTACAGAATGTTTGTTTTCACTGTCAAATGAAAGAGATTAGTATGCCTCAATAGCTTAGGTGGCTATATAACTTGTGTTGGAAAGCAACTAAACAGGTAACTGTGAATGAATATTTATCATCTAAAGCATTGTCTGAAATTCCACTCAAGGATATTCCAGCCAAGCATTCCTCTGAGCAGTGACTTTTTCTGAGAAATTCTAACATAATATACCCAGGAGGTCGCAAAGCATTCTGGCTTTCAAAATCTGCTCTCTCCTCTGCTATCACATGTTTTGTGAACAGGGTAAATGACTCTTGTTCCTCCACCAACAGGTCCTTGCAGAGTGAAGAGCAGGACCACATCCTACCTAAATCCCATCAGCATCCCCACTACCAGGGCTGATTTGTCTCTGGTTCCTTCCCTTTTAAGATCCCATGCTCTACCTCACTGTTACCAGTGCTGTGTGTCCATGGGATGGACAGCACCTGTGTAGTGGAGTCACGGAAATTATACCAATTAGCAAAATCCCAATTATTACTGTCTGCTATTCTCCACCTGTTTTGTACATTCAACATGAATTTTTGAAATGGGTAGTCAACTACAAGCATTTCTTCTCTTCAGTGAGCTATACTTTCACTGTATTTTAACTGGAGATAAATAGAACATACTTCTTAGTTTCTGTTTCAGGCTTCTTTTGCTTCACCCCAAATCACTGGTGAGGTGTTAAAGGGGAACACATTTGCATTGGTGCTTTGCAGAAAACTTGGCACATCAGAGGTAGTGTAAGAAGCTACTTTCCCAACTGTTATGATTTGAAACCCACCCTGTATCCCCCAACCTCATGTTGAAATTTAATTGTCACTATCACGGCATCTAACACAAATATCACGGTACTCGGGGGTGGACCTTCAGAAGGGGGTTAGGTAATGAGTGGATTAGTCCATCATAGACCAAGTGGGTTTGTTAAAAAGGTAATCTCAGCCTCTTCTCTCTCTCTTGTTCCCACCCTCCTGCTGTCCCACATGTTCTTTTTCCAGAGGATGCCCTGTACCATGTTATGACTCAGCAGGAAGGCCCTTGCCAGATACCAAACCTTGATATTGGACCTGCCACCTCCAGAACTGTGAGAAATAAATTTCTTTTCTTTATAAATCACCCAGTCTGGGATCCTCTGTTATAGCAATATAAAACAGACTAGAGCACCTTCCCTACCTTTGCTTTCCAGAGTGGTCTGAAGATCAAGTAAATGAATATACTCCTTCTGTTACCTAACTTGGCCTATACACATGTGTAATGCCTGACTTTTGATGGTTCTTCATGCCAGGAGAAGTAAATCCACTATATTTTCCTGAGTCTATCACCTCCCCACAAACATGGCCCTTTCTGCAGAGCCTGATTTATCTTGTGTGTGGGTGTGGAGCAACATCTAATCAGAGCTAGGTTACCTTGATGAGACATTGCCTAGGTGAACTCTCCACCTTGAATTGTCTGCCCTGATCTGGAGATACCACTTGACCAACACTACCAATGGTGCTTCCTGCCATCAGGAAATATCAAACAGCTGGAGTTAGAGGGTCTGATGATGATCTCAGTAGCAGTATCTTGTTTCATATGTCAGTTAATTATAACATTCATTCAGAAAAAAATAAAGGAGTTGTTGTCATAGTAATGGCTGACTCTTCAAATAGGATGCATAGCTTCAATTGGAACATCTGCCTGCATAGAGACAAATATCAATTTGTTGTGTATGCTGTAGGAATAATTGAGACTACATTTCAGGGAAGAAATTTTGATATGGACAGAGTTTTCCACCCTTGTGTTAAATTACATCCTCTTTTGCTCAACCATGGTTTTCTTCTGGCTTATATATTCTTTTCCAAAAGCATTACTTTTCAAGCTCCTCTCCTTGAACCAGTGGTGACATCCAGCATCTGTGGAGGCCCTGAAGCTAGTGAGGGGCACACTGTCCACATAACCAGCTGGGAATCAGTAGGGCTTTCTTACTTATGCAGTTAAGATAGATCAGCTGGAGCCTCTGATTCAAATGGTTGAATTTCAAATTTTGTGAGAAAGGGAAGATATTGGGGTTCTCATCTTTCCAATACTCTTGCCATCTAGGTTTGCCCATCTCAACATTCCAAGAAATATGCCATGGGATGAGTAAGCTCTAGTATATTATGTAATTTTTATGTGGGATAGAGCAGCTTACAGAAACTCTGTCCTCTTTCATACTGGAGAAGCTGAAGGAAACTAAAAAGAGAAGCAGGTTAATAGTGTCAGACAACATGTATGAGCCAGATAATATTCTAGATATTATCACATCCATTTCCCATTCTCCATTCCAAGTATAAGAGGGAGTTGGTCATTATTGCAGGATTTATGTAACCAGTAAGGAGAAAAGACCAAAGTCTTCCCGTAACTCTTGAAACCATCTTTCTGCATGACCTTGAAGCCCAGAACTCACCATGGGTCTTCATCAGCCTGTCTTCTTTCCCTCATCTCTACTCCCTCACTATGAGACTCCTAGAAGCAAAAGTGTTTCCTAAATGGGAGGCAGCACCACTTCTGGGAGAGAACTGGGGTGAGCAGGTCTAGAAAAACAGAAAGCCACTTGCTAGACCATGTTAAGACATAGGCTGTCAGGTGATTAGAGCCCAAAAATCTTCTATTTATAGGATCTAAAAGAAAAATACTGAGCCAGGTGCCATGGTGCACACTTCTATTTGCAACATCTCAAGAAGCTGAGGCTGGCAGACTTTGAGTTCAAGGCCAGAGACAGCCTTTATAACTAAGCAAGACCCTGACTGAAAAAGAAAAAAATTAAAACTGGGCTTGGGGTACAGTCCAGTGGTAGAGCACTTGCAAAATATGTGCAAGGACTTGAGTTCAACTTCCAAGCATGAAAAAAAAAAAAAAGAAAAGAAAAAAGAAAAAAAAAGAAAGAAAAGAGGGGGAAAAAAGAAGAGGACTAAAAGTCTAGTAAGATGAGTTTAAATTTTTAATTTTATATTTTCTGGCTCTATGACCTAAGATAAGCCATTTTTCCTGTCAACATAATTTCTTTCTCTTTTAAATTAAGGAAGTAGTTCTGGGTCAGTAACTGTCATTTGAAGACATGGGTAGAATTCGTCACATATGTAAACCATTCTAGGGAATTTGCAGAAGATGGTATAGTATTATATTCTTGTTAAATCCCTCAATCCCAAAGAGTTATAGTGAATGAGTAACATAGGAAAACAAAAATCCTACAGAAATCACATACAATCAATCCCCATGGACCCTAAAATATAAGCAAAATATAAAGTATATCATGATAACTATGTTGCATCAAAACAGAATGGGAGAACATGAAAGGTATACTAAAGAACTTTTAAGAACCCTAAGATCTCAGACTCCCCAGATGGCTAGACTGGCTCTGTGAGGACAGCAGATGGGACTGAGCTGTGCTTTGCAGACTCAGATTCTCAGGTGAGTAGTAGAAGGTCATGGGAAGTTCAGATAGTGCCAGAGTTGTAGGGAACTTATGAACCATTGATATTCAGTCCACAAAACAGGCCAAGAATGAAGAGATACTGCTAAGAACAAAATCCATATTGAGCAGAACAGAACCAATGGAAGCAAAGAAATGGGAAAATTGAGATAAAATTGAAGGAAGGGAAATTTTCAGCAGATCTTACAAAATATGAAGAAATCCTCTCCCTTCCACAACTCCTCATTTCCCAAAAACAAAAGAAGAGAGTATACTAGAGATAGGAATCTAGAAAAGGTCTCCTGACCACTGTCTCTTCTTAAAGGTTACTCTTGTAGACATTAACCATCTATGATGATAAATCAGATTTTTAGTTCCTTAGTTGCACTAACTACATTTCAAGCTATTAGCTATATGTGATTAGCAGCAACTTTGTAACACAGATGCTTAACATCTCCATGACTACTATAAGTCCTGTTGGACAAGGATGGCCATCTCCCATGTAACATGAGCAACAGAAAATGATCCAAGTCAAATATTATACAAGATTACAAGGAAAAAAATAAAGAGAAACATAATCTACCTATAGAATAGTGATCAACAATAAACCTTTTTTCTGTAAAGATGGTAAATATTTTATATTTTATAAGACGAAGATAGGAAATATTTTAGGCAGATGATAAACAATTTGGGCTATATATACCATCTGGTCTCTGTAACAATGGCTCAGTTCTGCAAACCTAGAGAAAAATTAGCTATACATAATAAGAAGTAAATGTGGCTAAGTTCCAATAAACCTTTATTTATAAAAACAAGTAGTAAGCAATATATTTAGCCTATTGTCTGTATTTGGCCAACTCTGCTATAAGCCATAAAATTATGTCTAGAAGGCATCAACAAAATAAATGAAAATGATAGCTTAACAATCAAAATCTGCTAGAATAGAAGAAGAAAATGAGTCAACTGTATTCTTTCAAAATAGTGAGCATGGAGATCAGTCAGGATGGCTGACTCTATCTTATACTGTAACCTTAATACTTTTCAAAGAAAAGAAAAAATATCAACAGAATTCTCCAACTCACTGTATTAAAAATAAAATTTTAAATAAAAATTTTCTTCTCCCTAGAAATGTTTAAAAAACTGCTGAAAGTTGCTTGCTTCAGAGAAAAGATTAAGAATAAATTTTACAATAGACTGCCTCAGAAAATAACTAATGTGACCATAACACAAAACAATTTGTGAAAAATAGTTACATCTCCAATATACAAGTGGACAAAGAAACTGAACAGACAGTTCTCAAATGAAGAAGTTCATAAGGCCATGAAGCACATGAAAAAATGCTCAATATTCCTGGCTATTAGGGAAATGCAAATCAAAACAACTTGAGATTCCACCTAACTCCAGTAAGAATGGCCAAGATCAACAAAACAAATAATAAATGCTGGACAGGTTGTGGAGAAAAAGGAAACCTCATAGAGTGTTGGTGGGTCTGTAAATAAGTTCAACCACTTTAGAAATCAATATGGAGATACCTCAGAAAACTAAAAATAGAACTGCCATATGACCCAGTACTATAACTACTGGGAATATACCCAAAGGGAGAGGAGTCATCATACCACAGAGACACCTGCATCTCCATATCCAATGCAACACTTTTCACAATAGCAAGGATATGGAACCAACCAAGATGCTCATCAACAAAAAATGGCAAAAAAAAAAAAAGAACAACTATGGTACATATACACAATGGACTACTACTCAGGAATAAAAAAAAAACTGAAATGTCATTTGCAGCAAAATAGAATTGGAGAACATCATCTTAAGCAAATGAACACAAGCTCAAAAAGAGAAATACCGTATCTTCTCAGTCATATGTGGGAGATGAAACATACATAAAGGAAGAAAAAAATCCTATACATAAATTGATATATAAAATGCACAATTAAACTTAGAAAAGAAGGGACAATATAATGAATAGAAAGCAGGAGGAAGGGAACAAGCAGAGGGAAGTGAAGATTAGGGAAGATGGGATGAGGAGGAGGGTCAATATGGAGGGCTGAATGGAGAGAGGATGATCTCAAGGTAAATAGTAAAACTTCATGAGTATATTGGAAAAACAGGGGAATATAACTCAAATAAGCATTGAGTTTTACTACATATTAGCCACGGGCTGGGATTTAGTTCAGTGGGCAAAGCGCTGTGCTGCAGTCTCTAAGGCCCCGAGTTCAATTCCCAGCACTGCAAAAATGGGAAAAGGACCTTGCAATCCACTCCCAGGGCAATCCCGAAGCACTCAGCCATTGAAAACCCTATGAGGGTTGCTATGAGTCAGATACTGACTCGACGGCACCTAACAGCAACAACATATTAGCCATAGGACTTCATAAACTTTGTGAGTTGATGAAAGTGTTGCCAGAAGTGATGTAAAGGATGCATAATGGAAAAAGCCAATGCTGTATTACTCTGTACCCCATCATCATTTACTAATAAAGGGGAAAAAATAAAAATAGCTAAATCCGTTACCAGAGGAAATTTTATAATAGTGAATATCATATGAATAAAAATGAAAGAATGAAATAAATGAGTTACTTACCCAAGTATTTTGTTAAGAAAGAATAAGTAATCCAAAAGAAAGAATTAACATGCATCAAAGCAGAAATGAATGAGGTAGAAAATAGAAACCAATAAAAGCAATAAATAAAGGTAAGATATGGCTCTTTGAAAAAAATCAACAAAATGTTTAAACCATTCGCTAACACAAGTTTTTACAAAAGCAAGTACAAATATATAAAATTAGAAATGTTGTTGTTGTTGTTAGGTGCCGTTGAGTTGAGTCTGACTCATAGCGACCTTATGTACAGCAGATCAAAACACTTGCTGATTCTGTGCCAGGCAAACGATCTTATTTATGTTTAAGCCCATTGTTGCAGACACTGTGTCAATCCATCTGGTGGAGGGTTTTCCTCTTTTGCATTGACCTGCCAACAAACCAGAAGAAACTTTAAAATTTGTGAAATGAGTTTGTAAACTCTATTAGATACATTTGAAAATTTTGTTGAATAATTTTTAGGAATTATGACTTACAAAAACTTACCTCAGTAGAGATAGAAAGTCTAGAAAGACCAAGTACCACAAAAGAAATAAAAAATTTAAAGAACACAGAAGCACTGTGACCAGACGGTTTCTATTTTCTCCAATAGACTAAACTCTCCTTAACATTATGTTTGCTTCCACTTCCTATTCCTAGAAGTTCTCTGGAAGATCTTTAAATGTAAATGTAATGACCTCCACACACTTCCATTCTGAATTTTATTTACTTGTGCACTTATTCAGTGCATCTTGTAAAATACACGTTGGGTGGGGTGGATTCAGGCTATGGTGATGGTAGTAGAAGCCAACAACAAGAACAACCTGACAAAGCAGCGCTGAGCTTGGCAGAGCTGGGTTTGAATCATGCTTCTTCCAATTATAGCTTCATGACCTTGGGCAAGGTGATTAACCTTTCCAAGTTTTACCTTCTTCATCTCTAACATGAGAATAGCAAAAACACCTACTTTATTTGATTTACATACAAGTCAAATGAGAATAACCTTTATAAAGTGCTTGACTGGGCAATGGCATGGAGTAACCACTCAGTAAAACTTAGCTATTTTTATCCCAACAGAGGTGACAGTGATCATAATGCAGGGCCTTTCATGTTTTTGCAAACTCCACAGGCTAGGAAAGCAAATTGAAATTTGCATTTGACCTCAAAATCCAATCCTTATAAACTAGAAGAAATTTTGTTTCTGAAACCTTCTGTTCTTTTCCCCAGTTGCCCCAACTTAAGATATATTCCTCAGGGCATGTTGGATAAAAATATGTGCATTATTCTGCTCTCCACCTCCAAACCTCATTAAACCAATAGTAAAGGCATGTATTGTAAAAAACAAAAATTCACAAGAGTAGAGAAAGTGAACAAAGTTGCATGCAACAATATTTTGAAAATTGTTACAATTTGGATCTTAAATGTCTCCCCAAGGTCCATATGCTAAAGTCTTGGTTGCCAGTCCACAGGGCTACTGGGAGATGGTGGGACCTTTAGGAGTTGGGGCTTAGGGGAAAGAAGTTTGGTCATTGGGGTCACACCCCTGAAGAGGATATTAGGATATTTATCCTTGTATCCCGGCCACAAAAAGCCAAACAGCCCTCTTCCATCACACACTTGGCTATAATGTAGTGTGCCACACAGCTTCCAAGCGACAGCTTCAAACAAACATGAACTGAAACTATGATCCAAAAGATCCCTTTCCTACTTTTGATTTCTCTCAGGTAATTGTCACATTGACAGAAAGCTGACAGACCAGAGGTGAAATGAAAATGACTAAGTGCTGACTAACTGAGCAGATCGGGCAAAACCAAGTCATACTGGCCCTGGTGAGCATTAAAAACAATCTACTTACTCAGAGAACCCCTCAAAACCTTACAAACTCTCACCCTGTTCTTCTGGAATTGTGACTGCACAGGTTTGATTCAAACTCTGTGTATGACATAGGTAGACCCCTGACCTCATCCCTATACCTTGCAGCCCCATAAATACCCACCCTCCCTATGGTATAGGACTGTAAATGCAATCTGTAGTTCCTTGACAGGATAAGGCAGACAAGCCTTGAACTAGAGGTTACTAGGCACAGCTGACAGGGACTACCATATTGAAAATAAGGACAATAGGCTGGGAGAGGTGGTGTACCCCTTTAATCCCAGCAACTCTGGAGGTAGAGGGAAGAGGATCGCAAGTTCAAGGCCAGAGACAGCCTGTGTAACTTAGTGAGAACTTGTCTCAAAATACAAAGTAAAAAATGGACTGCATGAAGGGGGAACCTATATGAATAATGTACATCAAAATGCATATATGTAAATGCCACAATGAAAGGCATGTCAGAATGAATCACATTAAGTTGTATATTAAAAATATCCAATAAAAGAAAATGGACTGTAGGTACAGTTCAATGGTTGAACGTTTATAAAAAGCATGCATGAGGTCCTGGGTTCTACTCCCCAGTGTAAAAAATGAAATGAAATAAAATAAAATAAAATAGGAAATGCATGTTCCTAAATACTAAGGTCTCTGGCCAACTCTATCAATGCACCTCCAAGAATAACAGCACCCAGATTGGGTCCTCTACTGCAAGACTGGAGGATTCTTCCCCAGAAATATGATCAGCCCAAGAGGAAAGATCTACAGATACCAAATAAAATGGCCAAAACTTAACATTTGAGTCCACAGTTGACAAGTCCTACTCTTTAAATCCAGAATTGCTAATAAACTTTCCTTGTGACATGATCTAGTTAGTTTTTATGGTTTCCCAAGTAGCACCATCTCATTTGAAATACAGAAACCAAAACAAACATAAGGCATCTTAGAGAATATAGGCATGATGCAGGGAGAAGATGACTTCATATGTCTTTTACAGAGTCAAGAGATAATATTGTAAGCTGAGTATGGTGGTGCACCCTTGTAATCCCAGCTACTCTGGAGGCCAAGACAGGAGGATCACAAGTTTGAGGCCAGAAGGAGCCTTCATAGCTTAGGCCCTGACTCTAAATAATTAAAATGGGCTGAGGGTGCAGTTCAGTGGTAGAGCACTTGCAAGTTATGTGTGAGGACTTGAGTTCAACCGTCAAATACTAAGGTGGGGGAAAGAGTTAATATTATATTCATGAGAAAAGAAGAGGATGCAATTAAACATCATATTCAGGGACAAATAAAAGAGCACTTGGAAACTGAGAACATTATAGTAGAAATATAAGAAATTTAATTAAAGAAACAGAAATTAAAGTTAAAGCTGTATAGTATAGAATAGAACAAAATGACACATGGGAAAATAGGAAAGAAAGATGGAAAAAATAGAATGGCCATTGCAGTCTAAAGCCTAAAAAAATGGTTCTAAAGAGGAGAAGAAATGGAAAGTAGAAAATCACCAACCAAAGAAGTCAGAGAAAATTCCCTTAATGGAACACCAGTTTCCAGATTGAAAGGGCTTGGCACAACAGATAAAAATGCTATAATAGGTATATATCCCTATATGTATCCTTTCCCCAGGTCTCAGGGCAGGGTGGTGTGTGAGTTAGGAACACATTCAGGCCTGCGGCCCATGGCTTCTATCACCAAGGCCACATAGTCTACTAAATGCTGCCAGTGTTTCTCCCTTCTCTTTCCTCACCTCCTTCTTCTCCTTTAACTTTTTATTTAGATATTTCAAACTCACAGAAAAGTTTCAGGAATAGTGCAAGAAACTCCCATAGACTCCTTACCCAAATTCACCACTCATTTTATATTTTACCCTCTTTGTCAATGTTCCTTTAAAGAGAACATTTTTTCCATGGGGAAGCTGCCCACAAAACAGATTCCCACTGACTGGTTAGTCAATGTTCCTGTTGTCCCAGCAGGAACAACAGAAGGAATGGACACTGGGAAATAGACAGGTGTGGGAGAGAAAGCTATGGAAAAAAAGGAAGGAATGTTAATCCAGAAGAAAGGACACAAAAAAGGGAGACCAAATCACTAAAGACCAATTGGTCTCCAGCAAATATGCCCCAGGAGAAGTTTTCCAATTGGCTTGCTTTGCTGAATACACTTGAAGTGTGAGAGCACACTTCTGAATCTTCCAATAACTAAATGACCTTGGGACAGTTTCCTTCATGTCTCTGAGCCTCAATTTTACCTCTCTTTATAGATAAAATTGATTTAGTTAGTGTATATGAATAGGCTTGGGAATGTTGCCAAGTTAATCATCTGTATCTCATAGAATCATTTAGGAGGCTTTTTTTAAAAACTGTGGTGCTATGTTTTCGTTTTCTGAAACTCTTGTTTAAATGGTGTGAGGTGGAGTCCAGGTACCATTGTGTTTTTTAAGTTCCTGGATAGTTTTTAGTGTGATAGTTTTTAAGGTGGAGGACCGCTGTGACAGATAGCAAAACCATCATGCCGGGTAGATACTCAGAGCTCTTCTGGACAGAGCTACCTGTCCTCAGCTCTTTGCCCTCTTCTCACACCTGTGACCACCCTCCTCACAAAGTAAAGCCCCATCATGGAGAGTTTCCTCCTTCTTGAGCCCTGTGTGCTTCTCATTCATTTAACCACTATGTTTGTATTGTCCTTTTCTGCATTCTCTGGTAACTCACAGTGGAGAGATTGCTTCTTGGATGTGCCTTGTGGATTCTCAGTCTCCCTGTAACTGATCAGGGTTTAACTTCAGAATTCAATAGCTGCCATTCTTCCCCTCTAGCACTTTATATACCTAGTCACTACTGTACAGATCTATATAACTTGGAAATGGCAAGAGCTGACTCACCGGCAAATACTTTTGAAAAGAAGTAGGGGAAGGATTTTATATACCTTATTGGTCTTAACAGATGAGTATAATTTTTCATTAGTTACACAAATTTCACATATGATTTATTTAATTTCTATTTTTACTATAAATATATTTGGGATGAAGTATTTGTACATTTGGAAGCTTAAATCCTTCATTCCTTTTACCTTATTTTCTTTTTTCTTCCCTCCCTCCCTTCCTTCCTTCCTCTTTCTTTCCTTCCTTTCTACAAAGCATTTATTGAGTACCTGTTCTCTTAGGCACTAAGGATGAAACAATGACCAAGAATATGTTCTTCTCTCCATAAGAATCCTAGTGTAGGTATATATAGAGAGAAGCATAATAAAATTTGAAAGATGTTATAATAGGGCTACACAAACTTCTGCAAAAATATTCACTGTTAACCTTTGTTTAAAATATTTACAAGAGAGAGGATCCTTTAGCTGAACTTGGAAGGATTATCTTGAGATTTCTTCAGGTAGAGAATTGAGAAAATTCAATCCAAGTAAGGAAAAACCTATGCCAAAGCCCAGGGCATGAACTAACAGTGCATGTTAGAATTGTAGCAGCTGTGAGAACAGAAGGTTTTCTTGGGGGAAGAGAGAAGATGAATGAGGATGGTCATCTAGGACTTGGTGTTATAAGAAATTTGTAGTAGAAACACCCATCTGAATCTGCTTTGATCCAAGGCTGGTTGGTCTTTAGTTTCTCAGGTTTCCACACTCTGCTTCCTTAGCACCCATAGAGGCCACAGGTTTGGGTTTCTCTGACCTCACCTCTTATGGGTCACCCCTACACTCACATGTTCTAGGCACTCAGACCTCTTTCAGTTCCTAATTAAAACCTGCCTCAGGGTCTTTGCTCTTGCTCTTCCCCTTGCCTGGAATACACAGACCATCTCATGGTTGGGTGGCTCCTTCTTGTGCTTTTGGTCTCAATTCAAGTATCACCCTCTCAAAGCAGCCTTCCCCACTGTCCATCTGCATCAACCAGCCTCAGCAAACTCCCTCTGGAAAATATTCTCTAGGGTAGCCATCATTGCATACACTGATCTTTGTTTACTTGTTCATATGTTTATTGCCCATCTCCCATCTTATTTCTCTGCTGAGTCTCCAATTTGTGGCACTTGCAAAGTGTTCAACAAATTTGCTGAGTAAAATGGACTGGCGCATGTTTTTGATTAGAGCTATCCTTTCCCAGGGACAAGAACATGCATATATTTTAGTCCCATTCTTATTGGTGAGCTTGGAAGAAAAACACAAAGAAATTGAGAGCCCCAAGCAATACTTTGGCTTCATGAGGTTTCATGAAATGATCCATCCCCACATCACAAAAGACTTGTCCACCTGTACAAGAGTGTGGGTGTCTCGCATCCCTGGGTACCTCTCCCTGCAAGTGTTGCTGAAGACTCTCCTGCCTCTGCACTCAGTTCCCAGTTTACCACATTCCTTCTAATAGAGTTTTCCTTAGCTCTGTCATTTCTATGGTCACATTGCTGTGACTGTGACTCTGAAAGGCAAAATCTCTCTGAATTTTCAGGATCTGGGCCATGTGCCCAATGTGGCCCTAATGAAGAGAAAGCAAGCACATTTCATGCCATGGGGTAGGAGAGTGATGGAGGTCAGTAGAGGCATGCAGCAGGGATGAGTGGGGAAACCAAGAGTGACTTAACCCTGAGTGTGACTTGGCTGCTTCATTAGTTGTTTATTTCTTATAAACCCAGAGGGTTTTAGATGTGTCTTTTTAATGTACTTCCAATTTAAGTAAATCCTCCTAATGAAAGCATTTTCTAAACCCATTTTCTTTGGTTAAAATGGAAATCAATTCCAAAAACATCTTTGAAAGAGAAAAAAGCAAAATAATCTGAGGAATGTGTTTATTTTATCTTGCATCCAAGGAAAGAAGCCTGTGTATCAGCAAAGAGCAGACACTTCTCTTTCTGAGCCTTGAGTGCTCAAGAGCAAATGCTGTAGTTAAAGAAGAATTTTCACTTGAGTCTCTTAGACAACTTTAATTACCTGGTGGAAATAATGGAAGGTGATGCCAAATGGTATTTGAACTTGTCATTTTCTTTTACCATTTTGGAGACTCAGATATTTTCCACCCTAATGTGGCAAAATATTCAATCAGCTTAAATTATGCATGCATTCCTGATCAAGCCAGCTAGATGTCAGGAGCAATTCAATATTTTCTTAAATTTAGGAGACTGAAAGCCAGCAAGATAAAAGTTCAAGAGAGCTAGTTACAAATTAACTTTGCAATGTGGGGGATAACAAGTTTAGAAGTGGGAAAACTTTTTCTCCCTACTGATGCCAATTGCTCAGATAGCCTTTCATTAGCAATATTTTCATTAGCAATAACTTTCACTAGCAATATTTTGGCAATATAGAACAGTTTTCATTTTCAGTGACTGCCTTGAGTTTCTAAGTCTTCTCTACTTTTAAAAATACATGTCAGATAACATGTTGTTGTTAGGTGCTGTAGAGTCGGCATCCAACTCATAGCGACCCTCTGTACAACAGGGGAAACACTATTGTCAGTGCTTCTCTGCTGTTCATAGGGTTTTCAATGGCAGATTGATTTTTGGGAGGGGGTTGCCAGCTCCTTCTCCCAAGCCTACAGCTTCTGGTTTTCCTGGGCGGTCTCCCATCCAGGTACTAACCAGGCCCGACCCTGCTTAGCTTCCAGATCTGACGGGATCGGACGCCATAGGTAACATGTTATGTTGTCACCTGCTTTGTGATTGTGACAATATTGCTACTTCTGTAGGTCATTGCATTCATTTTTTAGTAGTGGAAACTTTGTCCAGGTGAAATTGACTATATAGAGGCAAGTTCTACTGTTTCTGGTTACTTTAAATGATATAATTGATTAACTAATTCTAGGAATTCATGAAATGTTTATAAAACATCTGCTACATGACAACAAACTTAACTACGGTCAGCATGAAGAGGCATTGGCCTTGCATACAACCCATTACTAACCTCATGACATATATGTGTGTACACACACACACACACACACACACACACACACACACACACACCTCCATCCCAGTCAATGGATGAAAAGTAACACAGAATATGAGTTGTGCAGGAAATGAAGTCTAAGGGGTTGTGGTAGGGGCTTCGGGAAAAGATTAATTATGAGTCAAACACCCAGGGAGAAATTGAGATTGTTAAGAATGTGCTACATTTAAGAGTAGAAAAAAGGAGGGAGAACATCTGTTGGTAGGAATGAAATGGAGAAAGAGGGAAGGGGAAGAGAAATAAGGTAGAGGGAAAAAGGGAAGGAGGAAAATCTCAAAATATATTATACAACTATATAAATACATGGGAAAATAGAGGAAAGGAAAGAAAAACATCAATGAGAATATAACTCATGATTGCATACATTTTTATTACATATTAGTCAAATGGTTCTATAAAATACATAAGATGATGAAAGTGTAACCAAGTGTGATGTAACAGTTGCATAATGGAAATAGCAAACTCTTATTACTCTGTACCCCACCAACATTTATAAATAAAGGGGGACAAAAAGAACATGATGGATTTGAAAACATAATGGTAGAGCAGAATGCTCTAGAAAAAAGAAACAGCTTGAGATAAAGCTTGGAACTGTGCAAGCACCAAGCATGCTGTGACAATGGGAAGTAAACCCAGGTAGGTGGAGACCAGGAGAGTTATTGGCCAGGAAGAGGAAGCATTGAGTGAGAGAATGAGAGATAAGTAGATCACAGTAAACCTTGGAAGGGTTATGGAGCACTATAGGTTATGGCAGAGTGAAGGTGATCAATGTTTAGCATGTGAAAGAGCCACCTAAGACTTCAGTTAACACCCTATGCTTGTGTCTCCCCAAAATTTATATGTAGAAATCTAAGTCCTGGTATGATGGCATATAGAGATGGGATCTTTAGGAAAAAATTAGGTCATGAATGTGGAGCTCTCATGAATAGAATTAGTGTCCTTTATAAGAAAGTTAAGGGCTGGCTCACACTGCTCCCAACCATAGAATACAAAGAGAAGCAAGCAGACTATAAACCAGGAAGAGTGAGTGCCCTTCCTGAAATCCATCTGGCAAGGCCTTGATATTGGACTTCCCAGCCCTTAGAACTGTGAGAAACACTAGTTATGTTTAAGACACTCCATCCATGGTATTTCTATAATAGCACCCTGACCTAAGACAGGTAATGAGCAGAAGAATGGCAGACAGAATTGCTTTTGGAAGATAATCCAAGATGCAATGTCACCAGGGCCTAGGCCAAGGTAGTGGCTGTCAGAAGGGTTGTAGGGCTGACATGCTCTTACTGCTGACTCCATCTGTGTTTGGCCAGGACTGTTAAGTGCAGGATGCTAGAAAAGGAGAGAGGGGTAGTCAAGTTTTTTTACTTCAAGAAGTTTGCAGTGGGCTAATACAATGTCCAGCCAGTCCTGTTTTTAGGGGCTCCTGCTCATATAAACCAGGAGCTTCTGACTGGGTCTGTATAGCTAATAAGTCCTCAAACAAAAAGTGATGAATTCAGACCATCATCAAGAACTGGTACTTACTAAAAACAGCCTGATATTTTGAAAACTGCAAAAATGAGACTATGAGCTTTCTCTTTATTCAAGTATTTGCTAAAAGAAACACACACACACACACACACACACACACACCCCTACACACACACACCCTAAAACCCAATATAAGTAAGAAAACATTGCCTTCATCTCCAGTCATTTGCATTCAGAATTCTGGGTTCCAGTCACATAATTTACCTAACTCATTTTCCTCATTGTAAATTAATGAAAATGTTCAGTCTTTCTGCTGGAAGTGAAATGATGAATATTACAGTAGTGAACCAGTTGTGGATATCAAAGAGTTATCATAAATGGTCAGAACTTTGGTAAAATCAAAAGTTGATTATAAAGTACCTGTAGCAGGAAATAGGTGAGATCCTACCATGGTGCTCAGAATCTCAGAACTTGGATACTCCCAATCACTCTATACATTTCTGTGAGTTGTATCTCCCTAAACAACCTGTAAGCTCCACAGTGGTAGTAACTATGCCGGTTAATCACAAACATACTACGCAACACCTAGAACATGTTCTGCCACAAAGTAAGCACTCGATGGACAGTGTTTGAATGGAATAAAATAGTTAATGACTGTAGATGCTTTTCTTAATAACTTCAGGGCTTATTTTTTTTTTAATCTGGCCTTTTAGCCACTCAATTATCAGTCTACATTTACATTTCCTTTTTTTTTTTTCCACTCAAAAAGTATTGACTATCTACTATGCTAAGTACCATGTTAAGCACTGGAAGATAAAGTGGTTTAAAAAAATGACCTGGTGTCTGTTTTCATGGAGTTAAAGTTTATTTTTATTATAACTAACCTCATGAATCCTGTCTTGTTCAAACTAATTCTCTATATTACTATTTCCACAAAATGAAATTTATGTCCTTGAGATCATTTGAATTCAAATTCAAGTTTTAAAAAAAGCTTTGTCATAAGTGTTAATAGCTGTTGTTGTTTTTAAGTGAGCTGTAGGGTTTTTAAAATTATTACAGCAATCAAAACTCACACTGTTAAATTTTTAAAAAATAACTACCTATGCTGGGCACAGTGGCACACGCCTATAATCCCAGTGACTCAGGAGGCAGAGGCAGGAGGATCGCAAAATCGAGACCAAAGGCAGTCTGCATAACTTAGCGAAACACTGTCTCAAAAAAAAAAAGAAAAAAAAAAAAAGGGCTGGGGGTGCAGCTCAGGGGTCCAGCACTTGCCGCAACTGCAAGTGCTAGGTCCTGGGTTCAAATCCCAGTACAAAAAATAAAAATAAAAATAAAAAATATAAAACAAAACCTAAAAGGATTTTTAAAATAAATTTTGGCTTACTATTATTTATAAATTGCAGTTATTGGCAGAGTCTGCAATGGTTGGACAAGTATGGAAAAGTCAATTTTAGAAATTCAGCTTGTTCTTTAAATTAAATTCTATCAGCTAACCAAAGAACAAAAATAAGCACATGCATGCTACATAACACAAGAGAACCAATTTATAAAATGTTTGCTCTTCAGTGAAATGTTTTGATAATCAAAAGAAAAAATAGAACAGAGGGGCTCCAAAATAACAAAATGTGAATTTAAGAAGATTGCCAATCAGCAAAGCCTAATAAAAGATTTGAAATGCACATTTCATTGAAAGAATACTTGCTTCCAAGGATTTATGGATGGATGGATGGATAGATTTTTTGGTATTAATTTCAAACTTATTTGTACTCTGACTGAAGAATATAATCTGAAACACCTTAAAATTTATTGAGACTTCTCTATTATACTATGAATCCAATATTCTGCAAGATTCCATGTTGACTCAAAAATGATGTGTACTTCTATTATTGGATGTTATGTGTAATGTTCACAAGTTTAGAATTGAAGCTTTTACTATTATTTAATAATAAATTTCTTTATTTTCTGTAATATTTTATCTCTGGAAATTTTTCACTGTAAAGTCTACTCTGTTTTGGCTTTTCCCTATAATTTCTTTTTCCATCTGCTTGTTTCAATATTTGTCTTGATGCTTTAGTTTGAACTTCTGCAAATACCATATAGCTGAATTTGTTTTTAAATCCAGTCTAAAATCCTTATCTTCTAATTGTATTTGATTTCACCCACATTGATTGTGATAACTGATATGTTTGGATTAATTTTTTAATCTTATTTCATATTTTCCATTTGTTCTGATTTTAATGTTGCCTTTTCATTTTTTTCTTTCATTTTTGAATTGTCTGTGTTCCCAACTCTCACCTCACTCAACCTATTTTTCTCCACCAGTTTATAACATTTACATTCCACTATCCTAGTTCCCCTTAAAATTTTAATATGCCCATTTAACTTGATAATATCGAAGATAAATAAACATATTTATCTTTCTTTTGAACAAGAAAATGAAATTAAAATGCCTTGAGGCAATCACTCTGTTCACCTCTAGGCCATTACTGCTCACATTAAAAGTTTTTTTCTTATTTTTTTAACATCACAAAGTGAACCATATTAATTTCTTTTACAGTCAAATCCATAAGTCTACAACATTCTAACAAATCATTTCTGTAATTCTTTTCTTCTTCTAAAGAAAATTACCCAGATATTCCTTCAGTGAGAATTTGTTGGAAGTAAATTTGATTTTTCTTTGTTAAGAATGTCTATTTTCTACTTGTTCATGGTGTACAATTTTCCTTCATGTACAATACTATTTTGAATACTGTTCTCTGTTAGTATTTTAAAAATAGGTCTTCTGGCTTTGATTGTTGTTGTGGAGAAGCAAATTACCAATTTTGTAGATAATTTTTTTCTCTATCATTTTTAAGATTTCATTTTGTGCTTAGCGTTCCACAGTTCCTCTACAATGTATCTCAATGTGGATTTCTTTTCATTTATTCTGCTTTGGATTCATTAGGCTTTCTGAAACTAAGCATCCGTTATTCCAGAAAAATCCTAGCTATTACCTCCTCAAGATTTTCTTTCTTTCATTATCTCCATTCTTTTGGAATTCTGATGGGTATATTAGAAGTATGTGCTCCATCTCCTGCACATACAAATTTTTTAAATGTCCATCTTTTTTACTCTTCCATTTTCTCTACAATTTCTTCACATTTATCTTACAGTTCAATAATTCTTCCTTCTGCAGTGGTTAACACACTATTTAACCATCAATGAAGCCTCTAATTTCTAAAATATATTTAATGAATAAACATTCTAGTACTATATTCTCCCTCAATTGTTCTTGGCCAAATTTTTACAACCATTATCTTATTTCAATGCTTTCATTCTATTATTTTAGATATTTTAATTATGTTTATTTTATATTTCATTTCTGGTAATTCCAGTATTTGGCATACTTTTGAATAAAACTCAGTAATGTTTGTTTGGTTGGTTGGTTTTTTGCTTTTGTTGTTGTTTTTGCTGATTCCCATACCCAGACCCAGCTGGGATTTAACTCAGTTGGTAGAGCGCTGCAGTCTCTGAGGTCCTGAGTTCAATTCCCAGCACCCCAAAAATGGGAGAAGAACCTGGCAATCCACTCCCAAGGCAATCCTGAAACAATCAGCCATTGAAAACCCTATGAGGGTCGCTATGAGTCGGATACCGACTTGACGGCACCTAACAACAACAACAACATACCCAGACACCTAACAGCAACACCATACCTAGGCTAATCCGGGTAGACAGTAGTTTCTGTGCCAGACCATGTCCCTTGAGTGTTCTGTGTAGAAATCATAGAGGACTGGGCTTAACCTGTGTTTCTCTAGAGAAGATTCATCTTTCCTCCTTCCAGCCCTAAGGAGGTGCTGTCACCCAGGACCATTTAGACTAACTTTTTAGCTTGCTTTTTTTAGTTTCATACAAATAGGTTCAGTTCTGGCCTTCAACCCATTTGAACAATGCCCAGGTTTGGGAACTCTCAAAGAAAAAACTACTGTTTTTCTTTTTCTTTTCTTTTCTTTTCTTTTTTCTCTTATTTATCTTTTGTTTGTTAAAATAAACAAAATAGTTGTTATTATTGTTTGTTTGTTTCTCTGTTCCAACCTGAGTCAAAGATGAGCCAAGCATGTTGTCCATTACCCCCTCCTGCAGCCACACTCTGCTCAGGCTCAGACTTGGTTTACAGTTAGAAGCCAACTACTAGGTCATCTGTCATCAGAGGTCACGTAGGACAAAACATCCACATGGATTCATACTTTCTCTTACATGTGGCCTTCTTTACTTTCCCAATAGCTCATCCATGCAGTGATTAACATACATATGTATGTATACATATATTTACATGTGTGTGTAATAGCAATTATTATTACTATTTTGTGGTGCTTGGAACTGAAACCAGGACCTCATGCATGCTAGAAAAATGTTCCTCCACTGAGCCACATATCTAGCTCCCCCTTTTTTTATTTTTTATTTTGAGGCAGGATCTTGGTTAATTGCACAGGTTGCTTCTGGCCTTGAACTCATGATCCTCCTGCCTTGGCTTCCTGAGTTGCTGGGATTAAAGGCATGTACCATGGCACCCGGCAATATTTATATTTAAAATGTCTTATTTTTATAATTTAAGTGGATTTTATCATGAGAAGTTTTCTTATATATCTATTTTACCATCTTGCTATACAACCTTTTCCTTAAAACTCTTCACCTGTTGTTTCCCTCTCTGCAAACAAATTAACCATAAAGGAAAAAAGAAACATAAAGTGTGTTTATTATTATTTGGGTCAGGCAGAGAGAGATCCCACCATTACTCTAGGTGGTATGTGAAGCAAAAGGCTATTATTACAAGCACCTTGGTGAAGGTAGGCTGGTCCTACTAAGAGCAGTTAATCTTACCAGGTCCTTTGGGTGCAGTGGGGGATGAGTAAAGGAGGAGAAAGGAGCTTCTGCAAAAGGGGAACTGGCTGATACAATCTTGCTAACTTCTTGCCTTAGAATTCTTGGTGCCTGGTGGTTTTTGCCTCAGGCACTACTCTTCCAGATGTTTCTCTTTCTGAGGTGAGTGGGTCATCTCGTTCTCTTAAGGGTTGTTTATCTGTGGGTGACAGTCCATGGAGGTTGGGTGACATTTTAATTGTTTGCTATTGCTGGAAGGAAACAGTACAGTTTATGTATGTTTTTTAACTGACGTTCTGTCCTAAGTTAGCACTGAGAGGCAGGTTAGCTGAGGAATCAGCAGGTAATACGGAGGAAAAGGGTACTGAAAATGGCCCCTGCCTCTCCATCATGATGAAGAAGCCACATATATCTCTGAGGACACTGGAAGGACATTTTCAAATAGGTCCTATACCCTATCCAAGCCATTGAGCCATTTACAATACAAAGACCCTAGGCCCATGTTTCCCTAGGCACCCAGAGCTGGGTGCCCAGGGCTGATGTCACAACAGGTGCGCCCTAGTTCGAATAAAACTAGAAGAAACAAGCACCTGCTCTCTTCTTCCTTCTTTCTTCTCCATGTGCCCTTTGCTCTTCTTTTCTTTCTCTACCAACCATGTGCCTGCCTCTCCCTTCTCTTAGCGGCCCCCATCTTCTCGGTCTAAGTTATTTTTCCCTCTAAATGCCTGCTTACCTCTCCTGTTCTCTGGCTTCTTTACCTTCCCCTGTGGAACAGAAACCTCCTTATGTTGAGTCACCCAGAGAATGAAGGTTTTTCCAATATCATTTGCACATTCACTTAATGTTCTCCATGTGCCTCAGTTTCCCTTGTAATTATTATTTAAAGGTGTACTATCTTTAATAAAACAACAACAATGCTCTCTATTGCAACTGGGATTTAGCTCAATTGACAGCAGGCTGCTCTGTGCTCTCTGAGGCCCTGGGTTCAATCCTCAGCACTACAGAAAGTGGGAACCCACTTCCAAAACAATTCTGAAATAATCAGCCATCAAAAACCCTATGAATAGCAAAGAAGCACTGACATAATGCCAGGGATGGCACAATGTCAGGTACTGTTTCATTGTGCTGTACATAGTGTCACTATGAGTTGGAATCAACTCCATGGCACCTAACAAGAACATGTTCTCTATTATAACTTCTGTGTCTCATATGAATTCTTTAATATGCCAGATACAAGGACCAAGGTTTTGCTGCCAAAGTCCAGGAGTCATGCTCTGGACTTTCCTCTCCAAGGAAAAATGCTCCAAGACACAAACAAATGGATTTATTTAGATAGGCTGGCCAGCTAATTTCAGTCCCGGAAGTGGACTTTCAGAAAGCAGCATCCTACTCACATTGGTTAGGGGCTTTATAGGGTAGGGACAGAGAAGCAGAATTACAGAGGCAGGAACTTTTTTACGGTAAAGGGGTGGGGGTACAAAGTAAGTTTCCATTTTTCCAAAGCTCAGTCCATTACAGGAATTCCTGAATTTGACCTTTTACAAGGTAATCTTGTGACACTACCTTTTTCTTAATCCAGCCCTTGGCCAGGCACAACCATATTGTGATACAGCTGCCCTTATCACCTTTTGTTGTGGACTAGTTTTCAAGGAACCAGTGATTTTTAAATGACCTTAGGCCTGATTTCACAGACTACCTTTCCAATGTGGGATTGGCATTTGTTTACCCTACAATCTTTGTTATTTAGCAACCTCAGTAAGTCCTACTGTAATGTCCTGTATCTAAAAGGCATTTATTGTTTAGCAGGAACAGTGTTTCCTGGTAAATATGTAGCCTGGTGACATATATAGCCATTGCTAATTCCAGTTCTAATTGTATGCCCCTAAATCAAAATGCCTTTGCTACTACAAGTTTTTTTCCTAGAAAATCCCAAACATTAATTAGGTTCTAGAAACAGAAAGGGAGCTCACAGAGAGAATATCAACAAGCACTAATGGGATGACTACTCTCAGCAAGGAATCCTGCTTCATGATGTGAGCATTAGGGATGAGTAATAAACTCTGTTCTGTTTTAAGTAACTTCAGACATAAGTGCTACCAAACATGGTCTAAAAACCTCTCAGATTCATTTTTACTCACTTAGTTTCTGTAAGAGGGAAGATGTGAGGGATGCACATCGAGTAGGAAGTCAACAATTTCTATTACTGTGGATGGCTTCTGGCATGCCTGATAGGTTGGAAGGTCCTTTAGCAAAAACCAAACTGCAGTGGGGGCCAGTGTGTCCCAGAGTGCAGAAAAATCAGTGTTAAATAGAATCTAGCAGGAGGCTTTAGCTTTAGGGATTTAGCTCAGTTGGGTAGAGCACTGCACTGCAGTCTCTGAGGTCCCGAGTTCAATTCCCAGCACCACAAAAATGGGAGAAGGACCTGGTAATCCACTCCTAAGGCAATCCCGAAACAGTCAGCCATTGAAAACCCTATGAGGGTCGCTATGAGTTGGATACCGACTCGATGGAACCTAACAACATCAACAAGCAGGATGCTTATGCTCCTATCAGCACACCCCAAAAGGAAGGAATTAGATACCTGAGGAAAAGCTGGTGAAGTTGTACTTTAAATCTTTGCTGCTCAAATTGTGGCCCCACCCCGGGACCCATTCTGTCAGAACCGCATGTTAACAGGATTCCCAGGGGATTGAAATGCCCATTAAAATTTAAGAAGCTGTCTTAGGGTAATGAAACCTCCTCCTCCTCTATTTCCCCCTTCTCCTCCTCTTCCTCCTTTCCCTTGTCCTTTTTTGCTGTGGAATGAGGAGCTCCTGAATTGGGGGATTCAGTGCTAACACTGATAATCCCTGGACAAACTGGGACCTTGATCACTCTGGAAGCACTACTCAATCTGCTCCAAGGATTCTGCTCAGGGAGCCTCTGTGCTGGCAAGAGAGAACAGCCTATGAAAATGGAGAGTTCTGTCCAAGTGGAAGCAGGACAGAGAAAGTGTGTTTCTCCTTACACACAAGAGCTTTGGGTACTGAGGGTCAGCATGGCAGTACCACCAGGACTCCAGGTGGTGGCAGAGAAGAGAACAGCTTCCTGCAGCATCTGTTGTCACTGAGGTGTTACTTGTGGCTACCTCCAAAAAGCCACAGTGCCACAGGAAGTCACACAGGGCAGGTCTCCAGCTCCTGGCCCCAAGAAGACCAGCAGGAGTGCCCTGTGTGAAACAGAGAGGGCAGGAGTTTCAAGGTTACCAGCAAGGAGAAAGGCCCCACAGACAGATGAGGCCAAGGAAGTGTGTAACAGAGCATACAAGGCAGATATATCCAGACAAACAGCAGATATGACAGTAGTGACTAACTAATGTTATCACAGAATCCCAAAATCAGATTCATGCACTCGAAATGCAGTCATTGAACCAATCACTGAACACTGGTACTTGGAGTAGAGAACATTAAATGGAGAAGCTACTGACAAAGGTGGCAGAGAATTGTGAGCCTCAGATCTACTTTACCCCAGCAAGCATGATGATGAGTTATATAGGAGAAAGAGCACACAGGGGAGATCAGGAGAAACTGGTAGTTTTACAGTTTTGATAAAACCAAGGTTTTCAGACTTTTTTGTGCTAGTGGACAACTGGTGCATCATTCAGCAAACTACAGTTCTGAAAATCAAACTTATACATTAACCTGTGTAACAAAAATAAGAAGTTTAGGGAATTGATAATTGTAATAATGGGAACAGGGATTCTATCTGGGTCAGTTTGACAAAGGAGATAAAGGGATGTGCTCTGTTTGTCGGTCTGTTTTTATTTGTTTATTTGTTTTTGTTTGTTTAATTTTAAGTAGTGTGGGAGAATGGTTTAAGTCATTTACAAGGGCAATTTTTTATTAATTTCATTATGAGGACTTGGTTGCAATTCATGGAAATCAATGCCCCCTTTGGTTGTGAGAAAGTCATAGAACCAGAGAGGGCTGAGGACCTGTCACATGAAAGGTAGGAACTCAGGGCTTCCCTTGAGATCCACAGTCCAACTCCAGAGAAGGGTGGTTAGTTAGATTCTGCCACCCAGAAGTCACTGTTGGGAATGAGATGGGGTCATATTTTCCATTTGTCCTCTCAACTGTAATTTTCCCACTTAAAAAGCTATAGCCTTTATAAGGGCAAAGGTAAATGAAAAAATAAGAGGGTTAAATACTCTCTGTTGAAAATAAAGGGAAATATTTCCTTTTCTTTCTTTTTTTTTAAAAGAGCATTTACCTTAGGGAACTTGTTAGTAATTTTTTCATCTCTTTGAAATGCATCCTTAGAAGATTTTATAGTCCTTCATGGCAGAGGAAAGTCTTTCTTGAGAATCTGAGAGTCATCTTTTTAAAGTGAAAACATCAATGGAATTAACTCTACTATTTCCCATTTCCTATCGGAGGGTAAGAGCCTAAATTCAGTGGATACCTTGCTTCAATTTGCAAAACTACCATTTGTCAGCTAAGACTCCCTGGCAAGAGTAAGACTAGAGAAATGCGTGGAGGCTTACATGACTTACAGAGTGAGTGGTGGATGTTCAGGGGTCAGACCTGATGGTGACTAGAAAATCAGAATGAGAGAACCCAGAATGGAGTGAATCTGAGCTGTAGGATGAAAATTATGGATACTGATGTTTTGTCAACAGCCAGCCTTATCACCTGCTGTAAGAGTTCCTCTCTTGGGACCTCTACTCAAGTTATGCTGGGTTTTGACTTGGTTGCAGAAATCAATTTCAGGACAAATCAGAGAATGAAACAAAGCTAACAATTTTATTAATTAATCAAGGACAATCAGAGAAAAAAAGAGATGCTAAGGAAAGAATGATAGTACCCCTCTGATACATGAACACAGGCCTCTTAAAAGAAGAGAGAGCATGTGGGTGCATGCTCCCTCCAGTTTTATTTAACCTCAGGCATGACCCATGTGATGTCACTCCTGGGCATCCAACTTTGGGTGCCTAGTGTGATGTGAGCCTCAAGCTCCACCTGGAAAGTCCCCTGTTCTGGATTAGGGAGGTGCCAATAAGATAGAGACATCAAAAGAAGAAGTTCCATTGTTTAGAATTAAAAAAAAATAGGTAGAAATGTCTAGGTATACCTTCTATTCAAGAAACTTCCCTTTGGTAAAATGAGATTATAAGGTGAACAGGAGGTACATTGTTTAGTTTACAGGTAAGAGTCATGAGGGAATTGCTGGGCATAAGGTGACTGTATACATGGCCAAACTGAGGTTAAGTTCAAAGGTCAAATACACTTTTTAAAACCCTAAGTGTAGCTATTTTAACATTTCCGTTTAAAATATCTCTCAAGATAATGTCTCTATGTCAACAGCCCTCACAGCACTTTTCTTGGTAGTTGTATCCAAGTCCTGGTTTTCAGCTTGTGGGATTTAAACCAGACCCCTGGATGAAAGCTATTTTCTTTTCCATGTCATCAAATTTTCCCTGTCTTTCTATCCTGCCTCAGTTCCTCCTTACTTGTAGCAACTACTTCTGAAACCCTTTGCTCAAACACTGCAGGTAAGGCAGTCTGATGTAATGATGATGTGATTTAGATCCTCCTGTGAAATCATGGAGACCTGTTTATGTAGTCTTTTATCCAGTTTGACCAGAGATTTCTACCAATAGTAGAAGACTCATAGGCTTGCACAACAGTCTGTGCTCAGGGAAATATTTGGTTTACTGGAAAAGCTGCCTAGTGTCCATCAGCAGTGCTTCTGGGATATGACCTGGCATTTCAAAGAAGTACTATGTGAGAATGCATGGAACCCAAGGGAGCCCATGATCACCTGTGAAAACAATACAACCATTGGGAACCAAGGTTTTGAGCAGGCTGCAGTGCCTGTCCTGGAGGTGGGTTGAGGATGAGATGGGCAAAGACCTTATAGCTTAGTAGGGTGTATGACACACATTTCTAACAAACACAGGTAAGGCAGAAAGCAATGAATGCCAGGAGAAATATATAAGGAAAATTCCTATGAGATAGTGGCAGAGGGAGACAATAGCTGTGAGGACCCTTAGGCATATCCTATTCCATCTGGGCTTTAAATGATGAGAGGAATTTGGACAAGCAGCTTTTGGCAGGAGAGGCAAGGAGATTCCAGACAGGAATGAGAATGAGTCAGATTGCCGAAATGAGAAGACACCCACTGTGCTCAGGGATAAGTTAGCAGCTCCATTTGGCTGGAACCCATGTCAGATAAGACAGATTATTGAGAGATAAGACTGGAAGGTTTTAAGCACCAGGGGAAGGCAGTCAGGCCTTATCTGGAGTACAAAGGGAAAGCTCTTACAGGAATAGTGGTAGGTTAGTGTTTTCCTCCATAGAAGGTTATCTGAGCTTCTAAGGAGCTCACACCACCTCACCAAGGAGATTTTCACCAGCCTCTCTGGTTCTATGCAAAGAAGAGCAGAGACTGTGTTTAAACTTTTCTCATTTCAGATGGGAAGGAAATACGATATTGGAGCATGAAACATTAGGTGCCAGGTAATTACCAGGAGAGGGCAACTCCGTGGACTACTTCTAATTTTTATCCTGTTCTAAAGGGTGGTATATCCCATTTCTTCAGGTATTAAGTCATACAAGCAGCAGCTGTGTTTCTAGAGCAATGCTTGCACTGAAATCTAAGTCTCATGGCTGACCATTTTTAGGGCAAGTTCTTGGACAGTGGAACTAGGATGGCTTGACCCAAGGCAGTGGTGGTGAAATTGGAGAAGAGGAAATAACTTCAAGAGGGAATTTGATGACTGACTTAATAGAATGTGGGACTTAGATGATGGGAAAGGGAGGATGGGGTGGATGCCAGGTCAGATCCTCTAGGAAACAGAAGTCAAGACAGAAGTTCAAGAGATATAATGTGGGCAATGCTGATGAACAATAAAGAAAAGAAGAACTGGTAGTAAGTAAGGTAAGCCTTCAGAACACAATGCATATTTGGTGTCTGTGAAAGGAGAAGAGAAAGGAAGGACACTTGGATAAAAGGAACCTACATTGTAGTGAAGCTCAGAGAAAATTTTGTCCTGCCCACGGGAGAGCTCCCATCCAAGGCATGCCTGGCAAAGACTCGTCTATTGGGCAGGAATGGCGAGGATCATTCACTACTAGGAGTTTCTGGGGAGAGAATGCTGTGATGGAGCTAAAGGCATTGCAGGTGGGGCCAATCAGCTAACCTCACTCCTTGGAGAAGGCGGTCTCTTAGGAAGAGATTTGAAGGATCTCTTCCATGAGTGCTATTAGGGGCTAGGGGAAATAGGAGTAATAGGTGAATCCAAAGGTACAGGCTGGGTGACTAGATAGTTCCTGACATTATGAGCACAATTTAGAGAGATGGACTATAGAATAGCTGTCTTCGCCAATGTCTCTGACATAAACTCTATTTGAAGACAGAGTGTGTGACAAGGTAATAATTTTAGACCTATGATTTAATATGCTTTCTTCTTGTATCTGCACAAACAGCATGTGTGATATTGTAGACTATACCCCAAAACCACTTCTTAAGCATCTTCTCAGATTATCTCTTAAAGGCAAATATAAATGAATCCAAGGTTTAAAAATGGTTGATCCAGTGCTTGTTGATTCAAAGGCCTATACTTAGTATACAGTAACTTTTTCTTGAATTCTCTTCCATCAATCCCTCAATGTCTTTTTTACATACTTTCTCACTGAGGATTCTAACTCCCTGTTACAAAATGTTAAGTTTTCCTTTCATTCCTGTTTTCTTTATTTAAAAATAGTGTTTGCAATTTTATTGAGGTGTAATAGATATATAACAAAGTACATATATTTAATATGTAAAAGCAAGTTTTGGCATAAGTATATGCCCCATAAACACACCCCAATTAAAATAATAAAGATGTCCATCAACCCAAGAACATTCTTCATGCCATTTTGTAACATATCCTTCTCAGACTCCTTATTCCTAGCACATCATTAATTTTATTTCTGTCATTATAGACTAGCCTGCATTTTCTAGAATTTTATATAATGGAATCATCTAATATGTGCATTCTAATTTTGTCTGGTTTCTTGGACTAGTATAATTATTTTGAGATTTATCCATGTATCAATATTCTGTTCCTTTTTATTGATGAATAGTGTTTTATTGTATGGATTTGCCACAGTTTATTGACATTAACCTATAGATAGACATTCACATGGACTCTTAATTTTCATATGGTTCTAAATAGAGCTTCTATGATTATTCATGTGCAACTCTTCTTATAGGTATATGTTTAATTTCTCTTTGGGAAATACTTTGGAGTGAAATTATTGAGTTGTATGGGAGGGATATGTTTAAGATTTTTGATTGTTTCAAAGTTACATTCTTTCTTTTCCCTTCCTTTTTTGTTAGTAATTTTTTTAATGTACAACTTAATGGGTCTCATTATAACATTTCCATACATTCATTTCATTGCACATTGCTCATAATAACTTCCCCCATTACCCTCTCATGACCCTTCTACCCCCATCCTCTCCCTCTCCACCAATGGTCTCCTTTCTATTTACATATCTTTTTGTGAGTATATCTATCTACATATGTACATCCCAATTTTTCCATAAGGGCAACATACATGATTTTTTTTCTCCCATTACCCTTTCTTCTTGCCCCTCCTCCTTTTCTTTAGTCTATTATCTTTCCTTACTTAAATCCTGCCTGCTTTCATGATCTTTGTGTTTTAATAATGAATATATATTGAAGTCTAACATCCACATATGAGAGAAAACGTGATATTTATCTTTTTGGCTTAATTCACTTAAAATGATGATCTCTAGTTGCATCCATTTTCTAATGAATGCCATAATTTTATCCTTCTTTATAGCTGGATAAAATTACATAGTGTATATGTGCCACAGTTACCTTATCCACTCCTCTGTTGCTGGACACCTACGTTGATTTTATATCTTGACTATTGTGAGTAATGCTGCAATAAACATGGATGAGCAGATGTCTCTATGGTATATTGATTTATATTCCTTTGGATATATACCCAGGAGTGGGATAACTGGGTCATATGGCAGTTGTATTTTTAGTTTTCTGAGGTACCTCCATACTAATCTCCATAGTGGCTGCACTGCCACAAGCAGTGTATGAGGGTTTCTTTCTCGCTGCATCCTTGTCAGTATTTGGTGATATTTGTTTTGTTGAGGGTAGACATTCTGACTGGAGTGAGATGGTATCTCAGGGTAGTTTTGATTTGCCCTTCGCTGATGGCTAAGAATGTTGAACATTTTTTCATATGATTGTTGACCATTTGTATTTCTTCTTTTGAGAAGTCTCTGTTCAGTTCTTTTGCCTATTTTTTGATTGGATACTTTGCTTTTTTGGTGTTTAATTATTTTTGAGCTCTTTATATATTCTATATATTAATCCCCTGTTTGATGTATTCCTGACAAAGATTTCTCTCCCATTCTGTAGATTGTCTCTTTACTCTGATAATTGTGTCCTTTGCTATGCAAAAGCTTTTTAATTTCATGCAATCTCATTTTCTTAATTCTTGCTATTGTTTCCTGTGCTTTTGGAGTACTATTCAGAAAGTCCTTGCCTATGTCTATGCCTTGAAGTGTTCCCTCTATGTTTTCCTCTAGCAATTTCAAAGTGTCAGGTTTTACATTAACGTCTTTAATTCATTTTGAACTGATTTTGTACAAGATGAGAGAGGGGGATCTTTTCAGTCTTCTGCATGAGGATGTCCAGTTCTCCCAGCACCATTTGTTGAAAAGGTTGTCTTTTCTCCAACTTATATTGTTGGCACCTTTGTCAAATATTAGGTGACTGCAGCTACATGGGTTTATTTCTGGATCCTGTACTCTGTTCCATTGTTCTATTGTCTGTTTTTGTGCCAGTACCATGCAGTTTTTGTTACTATAACTTTGAAGTATAATTTTAAGTCAGGAATTGTGACGCCCCCTGCATTGTTCTTTGTGCTCAGGATCACTTTAGCAATTTGGTGTCTTTTGTGCTTCCAAATAAATTTTTGGGTTGTTTTATCTATTTCTTTTTTTTTAATTATAAAATTTTAATGTACAACTTAATGTGTTTCATTTCGACATGCATTTCTTTGTGATATTTCCATATATGCATTTCATTGTACATTGCACAGATAACTTCCCCCTTACCTTCTTGTGCCCCTGCTCCCACCTCTCCCATCCCCCCACCAATGGCCTCTCTTGTACTTGCATGTCTTTTTGTGGGAATATTTTTCTGTATACCCTTGCATCCCAATTATGATTTAAGTCCACACTTTTTTCTGTAGTGATCTATTTTGTTACACTGTCAGTAGTATTACATGAATAATCTAGCCCATTTGCATTATGATCATCCTTTGGTATTGTTGGTATTTTTATAATTATTTCCCAAACTATTAAAGTTGGGTTGCTTACTTTGAGGTCGACCTCTCTCTTGTTCCTCACTCCTCCTTGTCCCTCCTCCCCCTCCTGTCTTCTCCCATAATTGCTTCCATTTGCTAGATCCCTCCCTCCTTTCCACTCCTTGAATTGTCCCTTCTCCACTAACTTTACATTAGTTTTTTATTATGTTCCAATTTCTGTATAGGATATTTTTCCTTCTTTTAAATTTGGTTCAGCTCTCACATACAAGTGAGAACATGTGGTATTTCTCTTTTTGGGCTTGTGTTCATTCACTTAAGATAATTTTCTCCTATTCCATCCATTTTGCTGCAAATGATATTATTTAATTTTTTATTGCTGAATAGTATTCCATTGTGTATATATACCATAATTTTTTGTCCATTCTTCTGTTGACAGGCACTTTGGTTGATTCCATGTCCTTGCTATTGTGAAAAGAGCTGCATTGAACATGGAGATGCATGTGTCTTTTTGGTATTTATGCCTCATCTCCCTTTGGGTATATTCCCAGTAGTGTTGTAGCTGGGTCATATGGTAGGTCTATTTTTAGTTTTCTAAAGTACCTCCATATTGATTTCCAAAGTGGTTGGACCAATTTACAGCTCCACCATCAGTGTAAGAGGCTTCCCTTTTCTCCACAGCCTTGCCAGTGTTTGTTGTTATTTGTTTTATAGATCTTGGCCATTCTTACTGAAGTAAAGTGGGATCTCAGCATTGTTTTGATTTGTATTTCCCTAATGGCTAGGGGTATTGAGTATTTTTTCATGTCTTTCATGGCTTTAGGAGCCTCTTCATTTGAGAACTGTCTGTTCAGTTCCTTTGCCCATTTGTGTAGTGGGTTATTTGTTTTCTTGGGTATTGCTTTCTTGAGTTCTTTATAAATTCTGGAAATTAGTCTTCTGTCTGAAGAATGCAATTGGGATTTTGATAGAGACTGAACTAAATCTGTAGATTGCTTTCAGTAGTATAGCTATTTTCACAACATTAATTCTTCCAATCCATGAGCATGGGATATCTTTCCACTTTCTGATGTCTTCTTCAATCTCTTTCTTTTTTTTAAAGTTGTCATTGTAGAGGTCTTTCATCTCCTTTGTTGGGTATTTTGTTGGTTTTGAAGCTATTGTGAATGGGATTGTTTTCATAGTTCCTTTCTCTGTCTGGTTGTTATTGGCATAAAGAAAAGCTACTGATTTCTGTATCTTAATTTTGTATCATCCTACTTTTGTCCAAAGTGTTTATCAGCTCTAAGAGTTTTCTTGTGGAGTCTTTTGGGTCTTTTAAGTATAGGATCATGTTATCTGCAAAGAGGGATAATTTGACTTCTTCCTATTCTATTTGGGTTCCTTGTATTTCCTTCTCTTGACTTATTGGTATGGCTAATAGTTCAATTGCTGACTGCATTGAACAGCACTGGAGATAATGGACACCCTTATGTTGTTTGTGATTTTAGGGGAAATGCTTTGTATTCTTCCATGTTTAGTATGATGTTGGCATTGTATTTTTCATATATTGCCTTTATCATGTTGAAGTACGTTCCTTCAACTTCTAGTTTCTTCAAGGATTTTATCAAAAAAGGATGTTGGACTTTGTCAAAGGGCTTTCCTATATCTATTGATAGGATCATGTAGTTTCTGTTTCTGAGTCTATTTATATGTAGTATTACATTTATTGTCTTGTGTATACTGAACAAGTCTTACATCCCTGGGCTGATGCCAATTTGATCATAATGTATATTTTTAATATGGTATTGAAATCAATTTTCAAGTATTTCATTAAGGATTTTTACATCTAAGTTCCCCCCACATGTCTGTAAGTTTGCCGCACTGTGGGGGCTTGTGTGTTGCAATGAGGCTGAGAGCTCTGCCACTATAACATCAGAAATGAGCAAGGTTACCCATGGTGGACAGGTTTCCAGCTGAGCTTCCAGACTAAGATAGGCTAGGGAGTAGGACCTGGAGAGCCACTCCCAAAACAAGTAGCCATTGAAAACCCTATGAATAGCAAAGAAACACTGTCAGATATAGTGCCTGAAAATGAGGCCCCCAGATTGGAAGGCACTCAAAAGACTACTGGGGAAGAGTTGCCTCCTCAAAGTAGAGTCTACCGTACTGATGGAAATGGAGTAAAGCCCCAGAGTGCTCAACTTGCTGATGTGGCAGGACTCACAATGAGGAGAAACAAATGTAAACATCCATTAATAATTGGAACATAGAATGTATGTAGTATGAATCTAGGAAAATTAGTAATCATTAAAAGAGAAATGAAGCACAAAAACATTGACATTCTAGGCATCAGTGAGCTAAAATGGACCGGCATAGGCCATTTTGAGTCAGACAATCATATGGTCCACTATGCTGAGAATGATAAACTAAAGAGAAATGGGGTTGCATTCATCATGAAAAAAGACATTTCAAGATCTGTCATGAAATACAATGTTGTCAGTGATAGAATAATATCCATACGCCTATAAGGAAGGCCAGTTAATATGACTATTATTCAAATTTATACACCCACCACTAAGGCCACAAATGAAGAAAGAGAAGATTTCTATCAGCTTCTGCAATCTGAAATAGATCAAACATGCAATCAAGACATACTGACTGGAATGCAAAGGTTAGAAACAAAGAAGGCTCAGTAGTTGGAAAATATGGTCTTGGTGACAGAAACGAAGCTGGAGATTGCATGAGAGAATTTTGTCAGACCAATGACCTTTTCATTACAAATACATTTTTTCAACAACATAAACGGAGACGATACACATGGACTTCACCAGATAGAACATACAGGAATCAAATTGACTACATATGTGCAAAGAGACGATGGAAAAGCTCTGTACAAAATGTCAAAACAAGACCAGGTGCTGACTGTGGATCAGACCATCAACTTCTCATATGCAAGTTCAAACTGAAGCTGAAGAAAATTAGAACAAGTATACGAGAGCCATGGTATGACCTTGAGTATATCCCACCTGAGT
>VMDO01009190.1:0-72587 GCA_007922755.1 Pedetes capensis | reverse complement strand
CCTATATGATGGAGTGTATTGCCTATCTTGCCTTCTATGAGTTTTAAAGTTTCTGGTTTTATGTTGAGATCTTTTATCCATTTTGAATTAACTCTCGTGTATATTGAGAGATGCGGATCCACTTTCATTTTTCTGCATGTGGATGACCATGTTTCCCAGCACCATTTGTTGAAGAGGCTGTCCTTTTTCCAGTTTACTTTGTTTATCTTCTTTTCTTGGTTTCTTTTGAAGATCTTAGAACCAACTTTGGTTCGCATTCCTAATAATCAGCATCATGTTTGCAGAATTATCTTGTAAGTTTGTATTTTTACCCTCTACGTGAAATAAAAAGAACTCTTTTCCTTTTATCTGTAGGGTTTCTTGAGTGTTAATCTAGAATCGAGTTTTCTTTCTATCTTAAGCTTTTTGTAGAGAGAAATAAAAATATAACTAATCTCTTTATCAATGTCAAGATTTGTAAAGAGGTAAGCCAGAGAAGCCAATTTGCCATTAAGGAGCCTGAAAACTTGTTTGTAGACTTGTAAAGAGAAATAAAATATAACTCATCTCCTCATCAATGTCATGATTTGTAACTAGGCAAGACAAATAAGCCAGTATGTTTATAAGGAGCTGGAAAATTTGTTACGAAGACTGGGGGTCAAAGCCTAGCTTCTGCTCTTAAGAACCATTAGCAGAAGCTGGGCTTGGTGGCTCACACCTGTTATTCTAGCAGCTTGGTAAATTGAGGCAGGAGGATGGCAAGTTCAAGACCAGAGTCAGCTTGCATAACTTAGTGAGACCCTGACTCAAGATAAAATATAAAACTTGGTCTGGGGGTTCAGTCCAGTGGTAGAGCACTTGCAAAGTATGCTGGACCCTGGGTTCCACCTCCAAGTACTGAAAAAAATGAGGACCCTTAGCAGGTGACAAATGTGATAATTGTCTTTCATCACATATGGAAATGTATCTGCAAATGAGTTAAGCTATAGAAATAGAAAAGATAGTTTATTTTTTGATGAAGTTTTCAGCTGGTTAGTTAACAACATCAGTCTCACTATTCCAGAGGCTGAGGAGAAAGTACAATTGCAGAATGCAACTGTAGAGAGTTATCAAGATGTTATCATCAAGCCTAGCATGAATTTTATTGCTTGGATAAAGTTCAGTGCTACACTGAGCAACTTAATAAACTCTAGAGTGCAATCCAGTGACTTTTATTCCCAGTTGTTCTTTGTTAAACATGAAAACACAGTCACTAGTCAAGTTTGTGAGTTTCTGGATGTTTAACATTTTAAAAATTCCACACATCTAGCAATGAACGCAAAGTCAGGGGGCAGCGTCAGGCTGTGCTCTCCTCTTGCCTAAGAAGGGGAGCAGTGGGTCTGGAGACATTGAAGGATTGTTCAAATGCCACCTGTAGGTCAAATGCACACGAACAGGTTGCCAGGCCTGAGGTCCACCCAAAGCCTGGCTACTCCCTAATACAGAAGATGTACATGGAGGACCTTCGAACGGCTTCCTCCTGTTTTGTCTGTAAAGCTCCCTTTCTCCAAATACAGTAGCACAAAAAGCCACAATGAACTCAAAATAGATGCAAAAGCCTGAGAGGCAGGAGCAAGGAAACTGTTTTTAGCTCTATTCAGAATAGATTCTGTAAGGCAGCTCCTGTCTCTAAAGAAAAGGAATTTTCAGCCCAAGCACTAGGGGCTATCTTTACTAATAAGCCTACAGCTTCCTCCCAAAGTGAAAGTTATATATTTGAATTTCATATATCATCTGTAAGCCAAATCCCCTTCTGCTGCCCTTCCCAGAAAGCCCAAGTCCATACTTTGTTTCATAGGTAAAAAGAGAACAAACCCTTTGACTCAGGAAAACGAGTTAACAAAGGGACAATGAAAGGCACTTTTGGGGTGGTGGTCTCCTGCACTGGCATCTGTTGAACTGAATTTCCACCATACAGAGTGTTACCTACAGAGGATATAAAAGGGAAAGAGACACCATCTCTACTTCAAAGGAGCTTATGGTTTAATGGGAAGGAAAGACACCTAAATTGGATTGCTCTGTGATGAAGTCAGTGAGCTGTAGAGACACGAGAGGACATGAAGGAAATGTGCACAATGACCGGGGCTTAGCAGAGGCCTCTAGAAGTAGATGTGGTCTGTTGTTGTTTTTCTTAGGTGCCATTGATTTGGTAGGTGACTCATAGCGACCCTGCGTATAACAGGCAAAACACTATTGTCAGTGCTTCTCTGCTGTTCATAGGGTTTTCAATGGTGGATTGATTTTTGGGAGTGGGTTGCCAGGTCCTTCTCCCAGATGTGGTCTGAGTGGGGCCTTAAAGCACATATTGGTGAAGCACAGGTAGAGAAAGATACAGGAAGGCAATCCCATGCAGAAGAGACAATGGGAACAAAAGCAGAGGCATAGAACAAATAAATGGGCATGAGATAAATGGAGGGTATGAAATCTGGGAGATTTTTCAGGATCCTCATGCCAAGGGAGAGGCCTTCTATCATTGACAGGAAGCCAAGATACCTCACCCAGGTCACCAAATGCCCAGGACACAAGGTCATTCTAATTGAGGGCCTGGAACCAAGCTAGGGATCTGGATATAACTTTAAAAGGATGCAAGATGGCATCTTTGGGGCCTAAATGGAAAACATCTTGGGCTTCGTGTATGGTGTATACAGAGTATTCTCCCACATAGTCCAAAGATCCTATAAAAGATAAGACAAAAGGGTAGGAAGGAACATTTAAAAACTCTCATAATAGCCCCAGTAAAAACTGGATCAAACTTGAGTTAGGGAAGTTGTAGTCCAGATAGAGAGGAGAAAAAAAGAATACAAAGGTGAGATGTAGGAATTATTGTTAATTGAGAACAAGGTGTAAAAAATTGGGAGGAGAGACAGGCATGGTGGTGCATGCCTGTAATCCCAGTGACTGCGGAGGCAGCAGGATCACAGGTTCAAGGCCAGAGGCAGCCTGCTTAACTTAGGGAGACCCTGTCCCAATGTAAAACATAAGAAAGGGCTAGGGATGTAGCTGCATGGCTGAGCACTATGCATGAGGCCCTGGGTTCAGCCCCCCACTACTGGAAAAAAAAGCAGAAGCAGAAGCACAAGAAGAAGAAGAAAGAGCAGGAGGAAGAGGAGGAGGAAGAGAGGGAGGAGGAGGAGGTGGCAAGGAGGAGGAGGAGGAAATTAAGATGGCTTAATAAGTTCAAGGACAGATTGTCTGTTTTTGATTTTCAGGAAGAGGGTCAGCAAGTCTTCATTTTACAATTTTACAAAGGGTAGCTGCAATCAATTTGGCAAAAGTGAAAATTCATGATTGCTGTTGTCTGGAAGTTCAAGTACATGCACAGAAGTATGCATCGATGCTGGGTGGTCAAACAAATGTCTTGTCCTGGTTTAAGCCATTGTCTCTTGGCTCTAAATATGTCCTTCTGTGCTCTGCTCCATGACGCTAGGCTGGGACCCTGCAGACTATGTACCTCCTTTCTCACTGGCTCCCTCCCAGCAGGAGCAGAGAGAAAGGAAGGCAGAGAAAGGAACAGGTGCCAGTTGCTCCCTGCCCCACTTGCTGGTTCATCAGGGATGCTTCAGCATTGGACTCTTCACTGTGCCAGTGCCATGGGCTTCCTTCTCCAGCTCTTTCACTCGTTTGTTTAATACAAAGCAGCCCCACAGCACCTCCTGAGAGGCCTGAGCACCAGCTGGACTGTGCTTCCTCCCATCTCAGAGGTCACATTGCAATTCTGCTGGGCCCTGTCCTATGGGGCTGGGGTGTTCTCATGAGCTCGGCAGGGCTCCTGCTGCAGATGGGAGGTTCTGAGAATCCTGGCACCCGGCTTCCCTCCGGGCCCAGCCCTAGGGTAGTCACTGTGTGGACTCCCTGTCCTGTGTTGGCTTTTTCAGGTTTCCAATACCAGTTTAACCAGTTTACAGTGGGGCCTTCTCTACCATACCTGGTGCAGTTTTCAATTTTCTGCCTGGATCCTTACTCATTCCAGCTGGAAACTGAAGAACTTATTCATTTACCGTTTTGCCAGATTGTGTATGAGATGCCTATTCAGATAAAATTGGCAAGAGCAGCCTGTTATTGGTTATTTAAATATAATTTATTTATTTTTCAGCACTGTGTGGTTGAACCAAGAGCCTCCCATATGCTGGGCAAGTGCTCTACCACTCTGCTGCAGACAAATAATATCTTTTATTAAAATAAAAATACATTATTTTAGAATTTCAACATGTAGATATCCTAAAGCACAGAAGAAGAATGGAACCCATGGAAGAAAACAGTTTGATAACAGTAGGAACAAATCTGGGGGCCACAGTGCATGCCTGGAATCTACCTACTTGGGAGGCTGAAGCAGAAGGATCACAGATTGGAGGCCAGAGGTAACCTGCACAATTTAGCAAGACTTTGTCTCAAAACAAAAACTAAAAAGGGTAAAGGGGCTGGAGGGGCAGCTTAGTGGTCGAGCACTTGCCTACCCTGTGTGAGGCCCTGGGTTCAGCCCCTCAACACTGCAACAATAAAAGAAAAAAACAAAACAAAAAACATAATAACAGCTACAAATCAGGCTTGACGACAAATGTTTGTAATCCTAGCACTGGGGAGACTAAGGCAGGAAGATTGAGCACTCAATGTCAGCCTGTGCTACAGAGTGAGATCTTATCTCAAAAAAACAAAACAAAAGAAAGCAAAATGAATGTCTGCCTATATCAATTAAGGATTTCTATGTTTTGAAGGCACCTTACCTACTGTGAGTCAGTACAGCACAGTGGCTGTTGTGGTACTAATCTAAAGATCATGTGTTTGAACACTTGGTTCCCAGGTGATGGTGCTCCCTGTGGGCTATGAGACTTTGGGAGGGGGACACAAGTTTGGGGAGGAGGGTCACTGGGGTTGGGTATTGGAGGTTTTACCTGGATCCCCGATTCTGGTAATCTCCCTATTTTCTTGACCCTTCAAGACATGAGGTCCTCTGACAAAGGCCCTGCTGCCTGCTCTGCCTCTATGGCCAGAAATCCTCTAGACTATGAGCCGCAAATAAATCATTCCTCAAATAAGTGGTTTCTTTTGTGTGGGGGGGGCTGTTACTGGGGGGCTGAACCTAAGGCTTTACATATACTGTGTAAGTGCTCTGCCTCTGGGTTGCACCACTAGCCCAATTTTTTTTTTTTTTTTTTTTTGAGTCAGAGTCTTGCTAAATTATGCAGGCTGCCTCTGGCCTGGAAAACACGATCCTCCTGCCTCCACCTCCAAAGTCTCTGGTATTACAGGTACAGGTGTATGGCATTACTCACAGCCCCATAGTTTTGTTTTTGTCAGGTATTTTGCCACCGTGATGCATTAGCTGATTAATCCAGTGGCTAACAGTGAACTCCATGACCACATTGCATGAGTTCAAGGCCCAACTCTACTTGTGACTTGGTCTTGCTGTTAGTTGCTATCCTCATCTGTGAGAACCTTCAATGGTACCATTATCAAGCAGTAATTGTAACAGTAAAATGTGGATGTAAATCATTATGAAAAGACTTAGAAATTATGGCACCTCTGTCTCTTCAAAATTTCACACTTCAAAAGAGTGTTGGGCTGGGTGCCATGTTGCATGCCTGTAACCCTCATGACTCAGGAGGCTGAGGCAGGAGGATCATGAGTTCAAGGTCAGAGGCAACCTGCACAGCTTAGAAAAACTCACTCTTAAAATTAAAAAAGGGAGAGGTGTAACTCAGTGATAGAGCACTTGCCTAGCATGTGCGAGGCCCTTGGTTCAACTCCCAGGAATAATAATAATAAAAAAAGATCATGTTGAGGCTCAGAAAATGATCCCTCAAGATGAACCACGTGGAAGCACAGTCTTTCGCTCTGTCCCCCTCCTCCTGTCCTCCTATCTTTTGCTTCTTCTCCCTCTTTGAGGCAACCATGGAAACTATAATTCCTCTTCTCCAAGGTGGGTCATAGAAACTAGAAACTCTCTCCCCTAGGCAGTCATAAAACGTAAAAATGTTCCTGCATCTTTCCTGTGCCTCTCTGGCAATAGTTGGCCATGAAGAAATTCTAACTTATCTGTTTAATTCTAGGTCATAAGACCCTGACTCCACGCTGGGAGTGGTGGTGCACGCCTGTAATTCCAGTGACTCTTGAGGCAGAGGCAGGAGGATCTCAAGTTCAAGAGCAGAGGCAGTCTGCGAAATTAGGGAGACCTTTTCTCAAAAAGTGAAAAAATGGGCTGGGCATGCAGCTCAGTTGTCCAGCACTTGCAAAGCATGTAAACACAAGGCCCTGGATTCAACCCCCAGTACCGGAAAAAGATTAAAAAAAAAAAAAAAAGATCCTGACATCAGAGGATCCTGCCCTAGACCCAGGAGAAAGAAATGTTACAACTGAAGAATCTGGACAGACAGGCCTGGCCTGCTTTCCCCATTCAGGCTATTTCCATTAGCTTATCCAATTCTTCCCCATCCCTTTTCTATACAGCTGTCATAATTTCATAAAATTTAAACATAAAATCAGACAGCTTCCCTTGTACTCTTTCTTCCTTTTCCTTTCTTTTTCTTTCCTTCTTTCTTTCTTTCTTCCTTTCTTTTTTCTTTCTTTGTGTTTTTTATTTTTGCCACAACGTTTTGCTATGAAGCCCAGGCTGGCCTAGTATTTTCTACGTAACCCAGGCCTAGAACTTGCTATTCTCCTGCCTCCACCTTCCGAAATGCTGTAATTACAGATGTGCGTCACCATGCCTGGCTGTCCTTTTTCTTTGAGTCTCCAGACTGAAGACTTCCATATTACACAAAATTATGATTAAATAAATATGTCGTGGCTTCCCTCTGCTAATCTATCTACTGCCTGCATATTTCAGGAGACTTATACATCAAACCTTCCAAGGAGAAATTCGGACTTCTCTCCATCAGGGGAGTAGCTACTCCATCAGTGTCTGCTACATGTGTTCCTTCTCATGACTTGAACTGATGCATGGGCTCTGCCCATACTCTATGCTGTTCTGCATTCTCAAATTCACTTCCTGTTTTGAGAAAAAGGATTGGTTTCCTTCTTCCAGGGATGTGTTTTGCCATTCCATCTCAATAAAGTCCTACTAACACCTTAAGACTCAATTGATGCTTCACCTATTCCTTATTAGCTGTCTTCTCCACTGAAACATCAAGCTCTGCATGGCAAGGAGCACATTCTATTCATGATTTACCATCCTAATGTCTAATATGATCTCTGGTCTTCTATAGGTGATTGCTATGTGTTTGTTGAATGATAAAGGATTATTGAACCATGAAAATTATGGTTGTTAATAAAATAATAATAATAATAATGATAATATTATTATTATCATTATTATTATTATTATTATAATCCTCACCTTTGCTCAGTTTGATTTTCCTTTATTGAATTTTGTTTTTTCTGATGTTCTCATTTCCTTTATTAGATTAAATCAAATTGTTCTTGCCCATCCAACATTATTCCTTTGGGAGAGCAAAATTCTCTTCCCAAGAGAAAAAAAAATAAAGAAAATCTACTTAGAGAAGATTACTCAGGTAGTGTTATTATCCACTTCTAATTTCCTTTTTACTTTACAGAGTAAGTTTGACTCATTCCCCGATGGGAAACTTCCTTTTATGTAGCAAGGATGAGGACATGTCATCTTTAATAGAGGACTCCAAATGTAAAGTGCAGAAACTCAGGATTAATATGAGGTGTTATATACTACAGGTCAGAAAAACTCTTTTTTTATTGGGAATTTTTAGTGTACACCTTAATGTGATTCATTCTGACATGCTTTTCACTGTGACATTTCCATATATGCATTTTGTTGCACATTATTCATATAGGTTCCCCCTTACCATCTTGTACGATTCCCCCTCATCCTAGCCCCCGATCAAAGACTTCTCTACCATTTACTTGTCTTTTTATGGTAATATTTTTATTTATATCCTTAGGTTCCAGTTCTGTTTAAGATAGAAATTTTCCTGCAGTGAACTTTCTTTTTACCTTGTCAGAACTATTTATATGCATTTTCTAGACCATCTATGATAATACCATTCTTAGTTTTTTTTCTTTTATTATGATCCGACCTTTGTATAGCATTTTTTCCTTCTCATACTTTTGATTCAGCTCCCACATATGAGTGAGAACATGCGGTGTTTCTTTCTGGGCTTGTATTCATTCACTTAAAATAATTTTCTCTAATTCCATCCATTTTGCTGTGAATAGCCTTATTTCATATTTTTGATTGCTGAGTAGTATTCCATTGTGTATATATACCATAGTTTTTTTAATCCATTCTTCTGTTGAAGGGCACTTTGGTTGATTCCATATCTTTGCTGAAAGATTATGAAAAGTTATTATGAAAAGATTATGAAAAGATTATGAAAAGTGCTGCATTGAATATGGAGATGCAGATGTCTCTGTTATGGGGCGCGCGCCTCCCGGTCCAGCCTGGAGGTTCGGGATGGGCGATGCCACCGCACACACAGATACTAAACACAGTTCATTCGAGACCCTCAGGTGAGGGGCGCAGACTCCTGCGGCCCTCAGGACCCTGGAGGAGACAGGAGAAAGGAAAAGCCTCAGGCGCTTTTGCCTTCCAGGGGCAAACACCTGTGTTGGTCGTCTTGGTGGTCAGGAGGAGACAGCTGTTGCTTTGTCGGTCATCAGACAGAGAGCAGGTTCTTTTCCTTGTTGATGATTGCAACGGGAGAGCATTCCTTCCTCATCGAAGGTCGGGGGAGAGCAGTGGGAGGGGCATCTCCTCATCGGTGGTCCGGGACAGGAACGGGTGAGAAGGCACAGAAAAGGGTGCCAAAAGGGTTGAGCTGCCGCAGCGCAGCTCTTTATGTAGCTCGCCCATGGAATGGCCTGAGCCAATCAGCTTTCAGTCCAATTGTCCAATCAGGAAGGGTTTTGTGCAAACGTGCAACCAAGTTACTTTCATTTTCCCTAGATTTCTAACTTACAAACCAGATATTCAAATGCCATTTTCCCAGTTTGAGAGTTTTTGCCAATTTCCTCCCAATATTTCCCTACACATCCCTCTTTTTCTTTTAATTTTTTAATTTGATGGACATGTTCTCTGAATAATTGTACCATTATAGAATGTTTTAGGTCCTGATCATTTACATGGCATTTTACATTTTGAACTCTCCTGGTGACTATACATACAATTATAATCATAAGGCATACAGCAATAATGGCAATATGTAACAGAGTAGTTTTAAAAGTCTTTTAACAATTCCCTGGCGCAAGGCCAAGGCAAGTGAGTCTTGCCATGCCTGAAGTTCTCTAACTGGTACCCAAATTCCCTTTCTTGCACGTAACAAATAGATGTTTTCTTTTTTTAAAATCCATATTCAAAGAGGTACTTACACAGGTATACAATTTACATTGTTTACAAAAGATTGACCCATCCATCTTGTTCCATTTTGTTTCCCCTCTTAACATTACATATAGGAGTCTTACACAAGTTCTTAATTTCATTCTAGCCTTTTTACCAGGGTCTGAAGTGCTTATTGCCCAAGAAGGTCTAATTGCGGTCACCAACTTCCACAGGTGTACTTGTGGAAGTGACTTTCTGTTACCTGGAGTGAAGGTGGGATTAGTTTATAGTCCGTACCATACTTTTAAGAATGCATGTGCCAATTCTATGAGCCCTTTCATTAAACCTGTGTGTTCCATTTTTTCTCGGGGACTTCCATGAACATCTTCACATTTTCTTTATGTAATTACTCTATTGATATGGGCTCTGATCCATGCCTTTTGGCATCCATGGCATCTATTTGTTTTTCCTTGACCCAAATTCTGGGACATACAACCTCTCCTCGCTTGACATTGGCCAGATCTTATTGACCACTGTCAAGCAGTGCCTTTCCTTTTCCCCCATACATATAGGCACATCTTCACTTCCCACACTAAGTTTCTGATGACTTTTACCTTCTCCTCTGGCTTTAGTGGGCCTCTTGGGTTGTAAAGTCCCACTACCCATGGCACTTCGTTGGCATAAACAGTTACCGGTGCATCATCCCAAGTAACCACCCTGTTGAGTGGTGGGTTGGGTACATATGCCCAATACACACAGCTGTTATTTATGGCATCATTTACCCCTGTTACATATACCTCTTTCACCATAATCAGCTCCACAGCTGTTGTCGTTGGAATGGCAGATGCTGCCAATGGAGCATCACTATTAACATTGTTAGGGTATCCTTTTCAATTTTTGGCATTGCTCCCTTTTTTCTTTTTGTGGTCTCACCGGGTTTTGTGGTTTTCTCTGCTGCCATTATTCTTTTGGGTTCATTGTTTGAGCTGTCCTTGGTTTCGTCACTCCCTCCGTCAGCCCTTACATTCTTCACGTCCCCTCTTCCGCGATATTTCCCTGGGCATTGTTGGTGCCATAAAGGCTTTTATAGGCTTCTTGCCTTTTTTTAACTCTTATTTTTTCCTCATTAACCATTAAGATTTCACAGCCTTTAAAGAAAGAAGTCAGAACAGTATCCTCAACATATGTTGACTTAGTAGGAACCTCAATATTTAAAGGCATTGTAGTTACTATTGAAGATACAAACTTATACAATGTTATTGTACTAATTTCAATGGGAACATCAGCAAGGGCCTTTTGGCTGCAAGGTCTCTTTTCCCAAAATTTACAATTTGACAGATTTAGACTGAAAACCATTTTCTCACATTTCTTAACATGTGTCATCTGATTGTAATTTCCATCAGTCCACTCTATTACAGAAGTAATACCTTTTACATGTGGCTTTATATTGTTCATGCACCGAATATCTATTGCACCTGGTGAGGTCTTTTCTTTTAGGTACGGTTGTAAACAATCCATATAAAACTTGTTCTGACAAGACATTACATCTAACAATTTTTCTTTAGAATGTTGTAAAAGACACCAAGAACATTTTACAGTTGATTTGTTAACAAGAGTTAACCCATTGTTACAACATACATCTTTGACATTTGTAATTTTTCCATTTCACTATTGAGCTCTTTTGCCTTACATTTGAGCTTTTCTGTTTTATATTTATTTTCTTCAATATTGTCATCCTTTAAACAATTAGCCAATTGATCCTTTTGATTTGTTTTTACAAAACAGATCTTAACTAATTGATGTTCCTCCTTTAACACAGGTAGTTTTTCAGATCCTGCCACTTCTGATTCCTTGTTACTCAAAGACCCTAAATTTTTCAAATCATTATTGGAGCCTTTATTACTTGCTGAGGCATCAGTTTTGAGTTTCAGTTCAGCTTCCACAGGTACAGTCCAGTGCACCTGGAGCCTGTCCCTGCCTCTTGGTGGCTTTTCATTTTCCTTGTTCTTGTCCTTATCTGTATTCTCTGGAGGTCTCTGTTTTATTTTCCTCTGAGGCTTTTCTCTTTTTTGGTCCTCGCCCTTACTCTGGTCCTCTATAGGTCTCTGTTTTGTTTCTCTGGGTCTGGCCTCAGTCTTTTCCTGTGGCCTTTCCTCATCCTTCCTTTGTGGCTGGGCTACAAGGCGTCCCACCCTGTTTAAAGGCTTGTGGAGGAATGTGCCATCCCTATGGTAGCTAGATCAGCACGTTTTCTTGGTGTGGCCCATTTTGCCACATCGCTGGCATGGACCACAAGGCCTATTGCTATTCTCCTCGGATTGTTCCTCCCTCCTCTCTTTTTAGGGCCCTTCCTGCCTTTTTTGGCATTACCACCACCAATGTTCTTTCTCCCCGCAGTTATTACATCTGCCAGGTCTCCTGCCTTTGAATATTTCTGGAATTGCAGTGAAGGCCTTAGCAATGCTGTCCACTGCTTGGTTGGTGAAGGCTCTGGCCATGACTGTGGCAGTTTGGGTTGTGGAACCCACATCCTGCACAGCCACAATCCAATCCTCCAGGGTCGCATTCTTTAGGCCCTGGCAGGCTTGCCTGCAGTCACTGGACATGCTATCCCATACCAAGTGCTTAAACAGTTCTGCTTTTGCACCTTCATGAATAACCTTATGCTTCAGACTCTTAGTCCGAACGGTTCATTTTGCCTCTGTCTGAGCAACACTAAACTTGGTGTCGCCCCTTCTCTTCGTAGCCTATCCCATGCTCTCTGGGGACATATTCTTATTTGGTCAAATGACTGTGCAGGCCCCATTGCTTGCCTTGTAACCACTGAGTATATAAGTCCTTCTCCTAACAAGCAGTCGCTCCAATATCTACCCCCGTCCAGGTGTTTCTCTCTGCTTGCGGTTTACATTCATCCTGGTATAGAGCTTCCCATTGGATGAAAGTGGCCCTGGAAGGACTGCCCTTGTTAGGTCCCTCCAATCCTTTGGAGTGTTTACTCTAATGGCTAGACTATTAAGGAGTGTTTTCATCCATTGGGAATGTGGTCCATCCTCCCTAACGGCCGTCCTTAGGTCCTTTAAGTCCTTGGATTCATATGGGTACCACATTTGTGGGCACTCTGGTATTGGTATTACATTGACCAGTTATGCCTGTGGCTCATAACTGCCTATGCCTATGGGCTGTCCTGTCCAAGGCCCTGTGCTTGCCAGGGCAAGTTGACCTTGGCTCAGGTAGAGCACGCCCCTTGAGCATACCTCCTGGGGGTGTGCCTCCGCCGGAAGCTCCTCCCTCCTCATTTCTGGTGCCGGGGGATGTTCCCCTCCTTTGAGTCTGGCTTCTGTCCTAGGCCCCTCCCCTTGAGGTCTGACTTCATCTGGAAGTCTGTCCTTTCAGGGTCCAGCTCTAGATGGAAGCCCCTCCCTTCTCACGGGTCCCGCCTCCCTCATTTGAATAATAACTTCATTCAGCCCCTGAAGTACCTCCATTGTATCCAGCGCCGTGTTGGCCTGTGCCACGTGTCTCTTATTGGCACTTTCCTGCCATTTTTCATGGCTCCATCTAAGTGCCACGAGCCCTTTAAATGATGCCAGCAACACATGACTATTTCCTCTGCACACAGCTGCTCTAGCTGCTTCATTAACCTCTTCCCATATCTCTGTTTTCTCTAAATCTTCTGCAGCTAGCCATGTTGCTACTCTTAGTGCCTCTTTCCAGAATTTTTTTGTTTCCCTTTTGCTCACTTTATGCCTGCCCTCTTTTAATTGGGCTTTTAGACTTTTCCATTGTTCCTCCGAGATTTTACTTTTGCTGCTTCCCATGGCTACTGCTTTAACTCATTGGAGGTACATTACGCTTCTTGGTTTCTCTAGTTTTTCTTTGTTTCCTTCCTGAAAATGGGAGGTTGTTATGCGCACTTTATGTTTCTAACTCAGTTTGGCCTTCCTTAGGTTCCCCAAACCTCCTGAGCCCTTTGGTTCCCATTAAGACCTCTTCTATGGGTCCTTTTTTCTCACGGAAGCCCTCTGCTTCCTCCCTTCCTTGGCAGGCCCTTTTCCTGCCTTTCCTTAGATCTGTTTGCTCTTTTTCTTTGTGGCAGGCTCCTTTCCTGCCCTTCCTCAGTGCCCTTTGGTCCCTTCATAGGGCTTTCTCTGGCCCTTTCTTATAGAAGCTCTTGGCCTCCTTTTTACATTAGGCTTTGGCCCTGCCAAGCCGCTTTTCATCTTTCTATATCTTCCCGTTGCCAGGAGGTTCCATTCTTTATGCTCTCTCATGTCTCTCTAGTGGTCTTTCCTAAGTGTAGGCCTCCCCTATGCACCTGCACAGACTGTGCAGACCCCAGACTTAGGGTCCCTGCCTAGGGCTGCATACACTTATGCTTGACCACGTGCTCTCCCAAAATGGCCCTTACTTCTGTTGCTGCGGACGGACCCGTTGACCTTCCGTCCATTGATCAGAGTCCCTGCTTGTTGTCCTCATGGCCTGCAGAGTGGCTTTCTGTCTGGCTCTTTGTGAAGCACAGCTGTTTTTGCTCCTCCTCCAAGCACCCTTCTTGGGAGAGGGCTTTTTGCTTTTCCTTTCCATTCCCCGTTCGGGATGGGGATTTCTCCTTTTCCAGGGTCCCCTCTCGGGATGAGGGTCTTTATTCACATTCAATGTGGGTCCCCCACTTCTATGTGAGGTCTCTGTTCAGGAGCCTACTATGTTGGGCCCCATGTTTGGGCACCAACTCTATGTGGGGCGCGCACCTCCCAGTCTGGCCTGGAGGTTCGGATGGGTGGTGCTGCCACGCACACAGATACTAAACACAGTTCATTTGGGACTGTGAGGGTGAGGGGCACAGACTCCTATGGCCCTCAGAACCCCAGAGGAGACGGGAGAAAGGAAAAGCCTCAGGCGCTTTTGCCTTCCAGGGGCAAACACCTATGTTGGTCGTCTTGGTGGTCAGGAGGAGAGAGCTGTTGCTTCATCAGTGACCAGACGGAGAGCAGGTTCTTTTCCTTATTGAGGATTCCAACGGGAGAGCATTCTCTCCTCACCAAAGGTCTGGGGGAGAGCAGTGGGAGAGATGTTTCCTCATCAGTGGTCTGGGCAGGAACGGGCGAGAAGGCGCAGAAAAGGGTGCCAAAAGGGTTGAGCTGCCGCAGTGCAGCTCTTTATGTAGCTCACCCATGGAATGGCCTGAGCCAATCAGCTTTCAGTCCAATTGTCCAATCAGGAAGGGTTTTGTACAAACGTGCAACCAAGTTACTTCATTTTCCCTAGATTTCTAACTTACAAACCAGATATTCAAATGCCATTTTCCCAGTTTGGGAGTTTTTGCCAATTTCCTCCCAATTTTTCCCTACATCTGTGGTATGATGACCCATCTCCCTTTGGGTAAATTCCCAATAGTGTTATAGCTAGGTCATATGGTAGATCTATTTTCAGTTTTTTAAGATACCTCCATATTGATTTCCATAGTGGTTGGACCAATTTACAGCTCCACCAACAATGTAAGTGTGTTCCCTTTTCTCCACGACCTTGCCAAATATTATTTTTTATATCTATCCTTTCCCTTTTTAATGATAGGGCTTTATTTTCCTGTACCTATATATTTAACCTTAAACAGGTAACTTCACAGAGTAACTAACATTTTCTGTCACTATATACCAGACTCTAAGTGTTTTGTAAATATTATGTCACTTAATCTTCACAAAGTAGATATTATTAGTCATATTTTACAAATAAGGAACATAAGACTTTAGAGAATTTCAGTAACTTCCTTAAGTTTACACGGATAACAAATGGCAGCTTGAGTATTCCAACTCAGCTCTCTCTGATCCCAAATCTGTACTTGAAATTAGAATGCTACACCAGAGGTTTTTGTAACAAATGAATTAAGCAGATTCTGATTTATTAGGTCTATGATTGTGCAATTCTAACAAGCTCCCAGACAATGCTGATGTTTGCCATAGATGACACAATGGAGCCAACCAGAGTTATTTACCATGTCCCAGGTATGGCTCAGGTGCTCTAAGCTATAAGCACAGCCTGTTTCACTAGGTCTTCTGATTGACTTCCAGCTCATCAGGATATATATAACAGTGTTTTCTCTCAATATTAGTTACCTAAGTGGCATACCTGGTCCCATACTGCAGGGCTGCTTCCCATCACACCCTCTCTACTACTCTCTTTCTTTAGTAAACCTTGTCTGGGTGCTTCCTAACTCCTGATCCCACTGCCCAATCCCTCACTTAATCATCCTGCCTTGACATCCAGTGTTCACCTTGCCTGGAAGTCACAGTTGCTTTGTGAACATTAACCCATAGACCTTAAAGGATCAGCTTTTTGAGTTTTGACATGCTTAGAATTATCTTCAGCAACATGACCGACTTAAACTAACAAGGACATCTTTCAAGCTTCAGCATATAGGAACTCTGCACTTAAGAGACTCCCCACATATCTGACAGCTTATCATGCTGTGGAGGCTTATGTGTTGCTGTAATGCTGAAAACTATGCCACCAGTATTTCAGATGTAACAAGGGCCACCCATGGTAGACAGGTTTCAGCTGAGCTTCCCAACTAAGACAGACTGGGGAAAAAAACCTGGCAGCCCACTTGTGAAACAATTTGCCATTGAAAACCCTATGAATAGCAGAGAAGCACTGTCAATTATAGTGCTGGAAAATGAATCTCCCTGACTGGAAGTCATTCAAGAAACAATTTTTGAAGTGTTGCCTCCTCCAAGTAGAGTTGACCTTAATGATGGAAATGGAGTAAAGCTCCTGGGACCTCCTTTTGCTGATGTAGCATGACTCAAAATGAGAAAAAACATAGTGGCTGCAACATTGGGCTCAAACATAAAAAGATCATGTGTATGGTACAGTCTTGGGTAGTGTTTCATTCAATCGCACATAGGGTCACTATGAGTTGGATCTGACTCAATGGCACCCAATAACAAGCACTTAAGAGAAGAAAAATTAAAAATATACGTAGTCAAGTTTGAAAGATGGTGGAACAACTTTCCTTTGCAGAAACAAGGAGAGAATTCATAACCAAGGGAGTCATCTATTGTTCAAGGTGACTCAGTAACAATTCAAAGGGTAGAAGATCCATGCAGAGGCCACAGCATTTCAGTAGGTTATGACCTGACACCCATGCAGGAACAAACAGTAGCTGTGTCCCTGGAGCCTGCATGAGACAAAAAGCTAGAACTGAGAAGAGCAAGTCTTGAAAGATACATGTCACGATTTCAATATAAAATGTCCCCAATAGGTTATGTGCTTTAACATTGGGTCCCCAGCTAGAGGCACTGTCCTGGGAGGTTATGAAACCTCAGCAACTGGGATATACATTGTCATAAGCGAGTCACTGGAGGAAGCTTTTGGATGTTTTTACATGGGACCCATGATTTCTAGAATCTCTCTACCTTCTCTCCTGTCATGCTGTGAGGTTGTCTGCCACAGACCCAGATGCCTGTTCAGATGCCTGCCTTGCCACTGTGCCTCCCTTGCCACCATTTTGGACTGATCCTCTTACTGTGAGCTCCCAATAAGCCTTTCCTCCATAAACTTGTTTCGGTTGGTTTTTCTGCTACAGAGACAGCAGCTGACCAATAAAATGTTCTTCCTTCAAGAAAATGGGATGGAAAATTCGATGTGCTGCCATGGGCAACAACAAGAAAACATCATTTTCTAGTCTCTTTCAGGGGGAAGAACCATCTCCTGTGAAAATTAAACCCCCTAAACTTCACAATGAACAGATATGAAAACATTATTTGAACCATGCATGCTACAGGTATCCCAATTGATGAATTAGTATGTAACTGCATTTCAGTGTCAAGTTACCTGAGGTCCCCAGTAGAGGCACATGCCACACTGCTCTATTTGTAAATTTCCAGAAGATACTCTGCATCCATCCTTCCAATACCCTGAAAGCACACAAACCTGTGCTCTCTCTTTCTTTCTCTCTCCCTCTCTCTCTTTCCCTTTCTCACGCAATCATGCATACTCACTAACTCCCACTGAAAAGGAGGCCATATGAGGTCTATGCAGATCTCACAACTCCATTATGGACAGATGTGACCCATGCCTCCATACCATGTGTGCTTCCTAGGAGGATAAATTAACATGCATCTGAATTCAGAGTAGTAACTCCCCCAAGACCCTAAGTAGAAGCTCATGCTATGGAAACTATTCAGAAACTCCCCAAATCCATGGTGCACAAATATGCTGAAGAAACACACACACACACACACACACACACACACACACAGGAATTATGCTGAAGATGAGTCTGAAGTGAGACACCACAAGTCTCAGGACTTACAGTGAGTTAACATGAACTGAACTCAGAGCAGCAATTTCTCCGAAGCACTGCAGGGGAAGCTTATGCCACAGCATTTCATTTGGAAATTTCTACAGTCTGTGAAACACAGGTCTCCCTCAAAAATAATAAGTAAATAAATAAACTCCTGCTCAAAACAAGCTCACAATAATCCCTGGGGGGCACTTTATCCTCACATGTGACTTAACATACTAAAACTGTGAGGCATAATAGAACAACCTAAAAGCAACTATATTTAAACAGATTTAAGAGCCAAAAGAACAAATAAAAAACACTATGAAGAAAAAAGGATACTATGAAAAATAGGTAGGAGGACTTTTAGAAGAAATGAATCAAACTAACAATAAAAGTGCAATCATTAAAAGAAATAGCTCCGTGGATGGAATAAAATGATTTGACAGAGAATTAGTTAGAAGGAAAAAACCCATGAAGAAAAAAATAATTGAAATCACTAAGAGCTCAGCCCAGAGGAAAAATTAATGAAAACTATAAAAGTGATATTAAGAGACCTAAAAGAGCGCTTGAGAAGGTGGAGTATATTAAGTTTTAGGTTACAAAGAGGAAGTTGGGGAAGAGCAATCTTTGAAGAGAGAAGAACTAATTTTCTTTTTCTAGAATGAAAGACAAGTGGATTCTCAGGTTGAAGAAGCCCAGTAAGTTCTGACCTCCCAGACAAAAATTCTGTAGAAAGGCAAAGAAAAAGAAAATGTTATATAAGCAGCCAAAATGCAAAGGCTGATTATTTATAAAAGAAGAGCAAATTAGAGTAATTAGCAGTCCTTTTTCTGGTAAAGCAGAGATGACACAATCATGAAACAATACGACCAACGTGTTGGATGAAATTACCGTCTCCCTGGAATTCTCTGTCCAGCCCAACTATTCCTTCAATGCAAAATTAAAGCTGCTTATCTCTCAGTAAAATAAATATTAAGAGAATTTTCCTCTATAGACTCTTATTTCTGAAGTATCTATATAGGATGCACTTCAACAGAAAGTAAAAAAGCAAAGTTTTGCTAGAAATAAAAATAAATAAATTGGTGAGGTTCATAAATGTAAGGACTGATTATTAAGAGAATATAAAATGCTGTCATTTTAACAATGAATTTGAGATGTTGATTGTAAGGAAAACTAAAATACAGATGATAATATCAAGGAGTTTGTAATGACAGGATCAGAATTGAGGTGTTACAATTTCTTTCTATGGTTCTGGTAGAGGATAAGAAGGTTGATTTTATTTACAATTTCTAAGTCAAGCATACATTTTAAGGAGGGCTAAAAGAACAGAAAGAGAATCATTTCTAATACAAAGAAAGGAAATGTAGGTATATTACTTTTCTGTGGATGCTGTAAAAATTACCACGAATTGGATTGCTTAACACAACAGAGATGTATTCTCTTACAGCTCTGGAGGTGAGATGGGTCCACACTGCGTCACACTGGGCCAAGTCAGTTTCACAGGGCCACACTGTCTCTCTAGGCTGCAGGTGAGAATCTCTTCCCTGCCTCTTCCACTGCCTCCATTCCTGATTTGTGATGGCATTGCTCCAATTTCTGACTGTCTTCACATCAACTTCTCCTCTGTGTGTCTCTCTAATCTCCCTCTGCCTCTCTCTTGTGAGGATCCTTGTGATGCAATCGAGGCTACACCAGCATCCATCAAGATGATCTCCTTGTTTCAAGATCCTTTACTTTATCATAGGTCCAAAGACCCTTATTCTAATTAAGGTAATATTTGTAACTTCCAGACATTAGCACCTGCATGTATTTTTGGGGCCAGCATTCAGCCCACTAAAACAGGAATAACAAAGACACAGTCTATCAAAACAATAGCAAGAAGTAAAAACAAATAAACAAATAAACAACAAACAGGAAAACAAGGGTAATAGAAGCAATGCACCAATGACCACTTTCTGTTCCCTTTGAACACTTCCAGCTTGTTTAATTTCCTCAAGCGAAATCTAACTCTGAACCTAGATTGGAATAACAAAAAGCAGTATACAACCAACCAATCTATGGCCAGTGGAATAAATGTAGCATTTCATCTGTGTTGTACATTATCTTTTTACCAGTTCATTACACATTGACATATTTTCTATGGTTATTTTTGTGGTACATAACAGCAGAGTTAAGTATTTGCTGAAGATACCATCTGACCTACAAAACCAGAAATATCCACTACCTGGTCCTTTTCAGAAACATCTGTCTCACCTTGAATGAGATGATCCACTTCATGTGGAAAGAGAGAAGAAGAGAATTAGAGGAATTAATTGACTGATTATGGCTTTCTGTGGTGGGGGTGTATATTTTGAATCAAGCTCATTATCAATAATTTGAGGCCATTGGTGGGACTGAAATTCCCTCAGAAAATTGACAAATAAAGGAAAAATGTCTTGCTTCTTTGGTCTTGGAAATTTGGATTAATTTAGACTCAAGATTTCCTTTAATTCTACAAGATGTCCTTAGTATAAAGACTTGTAGTTAGATGCTAACACATTGGACTGGAGGGGTAAAGGTCAGTAATACTGCCAGAAGATGCATGAAAAGTGTATGCACCCAGTGTATGCTCTCCTAATGGGGTGCACATTTTGGACTCACTTTCTTTGTATTTCCATTGTTGTTATTGTTGTTGTTGTTGTTGTTGTTGTTGTTGTTGTTAGGTGCTGTCAAGTCGGTTTCTGACTCATAGTGACCCTCATAGGGTTTTCAATGGCTGACTGTTTTGGGATTGCCTTAGGAGTGGAGTGCCAGGTCCTTCTCCCATTTTTGCAGTGCTGGGAATTGAACTCGGGACCTCAGAGACTGCAGCACAGCACTCTACCAACTGAGCTAAATCCCAGCCCGTTGTTGCTGTTAGGTGCCATCGATTTGGATCCAACTCATAGCAAACCTATGTACAACAGATGAAACATTGCTTCATGCTGTGCTATGCCTGGCATTATTGCCAGTGTTTGTCTACTATTCATAGGGTTTCCAATGGTTGATTGTTTTGGGAGTGGGTTGCCAGGTCCTTCTCCCAAGACTACAGCACCCAATATTCCCGGGCAATCTCCTACCCAAGGACTAACCAAGCCCAATCCTACTTAACTTCCAAGATCTGGTGGAATCAGATGCCGCAGTAGTAAGGGTTCAGACATTTCTATTGTAAGGTTCCTAAAATTATTTTGGTGGAAGTAGACACACACACACACACACACACACACACACACACACACACACAGCATAAATGAAAGAGAAAGTGTGGAGCAGAAAAAATAAATCTCCTAAGTAGCTGTATTTTAAGTGGAAGTTCTGGCTTCACATTAGGTAGTATTTATAGGATATTTGTGGAGTGTATTTAAATGCCACAGAAATGTCAATAACAGCCACAACTCTTGAAAATAGTGTCAGAATGAGCTTAAATGGTTATTCTACTGCTTAGCTTTCACTTTTTTGGACCAGATGTAAATGCCTGTTCCTCATGGCTCCATATGAGGCTCAGATCACCAAGCTTTCTGGCCCAGGGTGCCACCGACATCTCTCATTGGCATGCCAGCTCAGCAGGAGGAATATACTAGGACCCTTTGAATTTATAGTAAGTATGGCTAAATATTTAGGACTGTGACTTTTCTTCCACCTACTAACTATAGAAAAAGAAAGAGAGAACTTTCTATTTTTAAAATTCCACATTATTTAAATTAACACTTGTTTGTGTTGCTCTGAAAAGAAACTAGGAGAATTATTAATATCTGGCATAAGCCAGATTTCTTCATAAAGACAGCCAACAAGAATGATGAGATCAACAGTCCTCTACTCTATCATCATTTCATTTGGCTGGATCTCCTTCTCTCTTTTCTATCTTGGAGATTATCTGCAGAGGAAAAAAATTCTCCCCAAAAGATATTAACCTAAGAACTGCCTAGGTGACCTAGCTGAATGTCCACCCCATTCTAATCTTTGAGGGCAGAATGCTTGAAGGCCAGAGGTTCCTCTTCCTGTGAGATGGCTGAAATGGTAGATTCTATTGATTCCAGATGACCTCCATCTGCGTGTAAATGATACACCCCTTCCACCATGACAGTTGACAAGTGCCATGGTGATGACTAGAAAGAACCAGAAAAGGAGTAAAAAGATGTGCATTAATTCCTGGGAAAATCTCTGAGCGTTCACAGGAAAGACATGCATATTCTTCCCTTTTATTACTCTATCTTCCCCCTTTTATTTCTTTTGCTCTAAATCTGTAACCTACAAACCCCTAAGGGTTGGGAAGTATATTTGTGAGTTTTTCTTCCACTTCCATTCTTGGTCAAGAATAAAAGTTTCTTTCACTACTTAATTGGTGTTTGGTCTTTTTATTGATTCCATAAATCTGAGAGAGAAAAAGGACAGAGTTTTAGACCAAAAACCAGACACACTGTCAGTAAGCAGCTCAGGAAAGTGAAAGGATGGTTGGGGAAGGGGCAGCTCTGGACTCCAGAAACCACAAAGCATATTGATGCAGAAAAATCTTTGTCTGGCTCACTGCTGTAAGGGTGGATATCATGCTGACAAGGCCTTTCTTTCAGTTTTCTTACCACTGTGCCAGAATGCCTGACATAAACAACTTAAAAAGAGGAAAGATTTATTTAGCTCATGATTTCAGAGATTTCAGTCCATCATGATGAGGAAAACATGGCAGAACGGCTCACATCATGGCGGCTAAGAAGCAGAGACAGGGAATGTCTGTGCTAACTGGCTTTCTCATTTTTCCCTTCTATTCCATCTGTGCCTACAGTCATAGTCCTGTGGCATCCAATCCCATCAGATCTCAGAAGATAGGCAGGGTTGGGCCTGGTTAATACTTGGATGGGAGACTGCCTGGGAACACCAGGTGCTGTAAATGTGGGAGATGGACATGGCAACCTACTCCCAAAAGTCAATCTGCCATTAAAAACCCTATGAACAGCAGAGAAGCACTGATAATAGTGTTTTACCTGTTATACGTAGGGTCACTATGAGTTGGATACCAACTTGATGGCACCTAACAACAACAACAATTCCACCCTTGCCCTCAGCCTACAGGACATTACCACCACATTCAGGGCAGGTTTTCCCCCTTTATTAATCCTCTCTGGAAATACCCTCATAGACATACCCAGAGGTTTGCTCTACTAATCTCCTAGACACTCCTCAATCCAATCAAGTTAACAATCAAGATTAACAATCACAACCTTAATAATTTCTTAGAAGGAGGAGGTCAGGGCAAGATGCCTAAAGAATTTTAAGGTCTTGGCTCAAGTAGCTTAAAGGTATAGTCCAAGGCAGGGACTGATTGTTTTGGATCAGTTTTTTATAGGATTATTTAAGTTTGGTGTATATTGTGAGGTGATAGTCCTAAAGCCAACCTTGATAAGGAAATACTCTATTTGATAAGTCAATGTTTGTCTAGAGGGAATAATTTATCTATCCGAATAGGATATCTATATACCTAGTTGAGCAAACAATTTCATCCCATAAATTTATTTGCAGAAATTTCCTGAAGCAAATGGTGAGATTTTTTTTTTTTTTTTTGTGGATATACAGCCTAATCTTTCTGGGAAAGAGTGAAGGGAGGTTGACACACTTTAGTTTTGTAGTTATGTGGATTCAGGGAGGTCTCCATATGCAATGATTTTAAACTAAAACAGAACATACAGGAACACCTCATTCCTCTTTTCCACTTGTGATTTCAAACTTATATGTTCCCAAATACAGTCTTCTGATTATAACGCTTTGCATTGTTTTGAGAAATTTGTTAGCCCCTGCTCCTGTTTGGGCATATTCAGGGGTGTGCCTAAATTCTTTTTACCATCTAGACTTGCCTCTCCTTTGATGGAATTATTCTCTTAAAGAATTGACAACTAAAGGAAATTTATTCTGCCTCCTAAAATTTGAAATGAGGAATCAGGATTTCCTTCAACTCTTCATTCTGCTTTCATAGATGAAAGATTTGTAGCTGGAAGCTAAACACACTGAATTGGAGGGAATAAGATAGTAAAAGTTGAGAAATGCATTCCTAGTAACCTGCACTCTTCACCTAGCTGCCAGACTAGGTTTCCGGTTTTGAGGAATGGGAAAAGAAAGCAGAAACTTGGGCTGTTAATCATACTTAGGAACCTAATTCTGTTCATATAGAAAGACCTGGCAGCCCACTCCCCAAATAATCCACCTTTGAAAACCCTATGAGTAGCAGAGAAGCACTGACATGGTGCTAGGCATGGCACTGTGTGGATGAGTGTTTCTTTCTGTTGTACATTGGGTAACTATGAGTCAGACCCAACTCGATGGCACCTAACAACAACAACAATTCTGCTCATGGAGGCCAGATGTTCGACTGGCTTTATCTTCCCTTCGATAACAATTGGCTCATCTCTGAAATGCAAATTTGGCCCTTAAATATTATCAATCTATCTAGAAACAAAATCTTTAACGAGGCCAGAATTTTCATGCTGCCACTTACAAGAATCTTTTGGCCATAAAATTAGGCTTCTTAATATAAATAATTGTCAAAATCAGACCTGAGTTTGCATGTTTACCTGGCTTCTGATCTAATAGTCAGGTGTGATAACTTAAGAGGCAAAACTATGGGTAACAGTCTTGATCCACATGTCAGTGAGGTCTTTCATGCAGAAGGAAAGACTTCCCTACCAAGAAATTAGGGTCTTTGTCTTTCATTGTTAAACTTTTTAGAGCAATGTATCCTGATTAGAAATGGTGGCCTTCTCCTTACCTTGCCCTTTCTCCCAGAGACTACTGATTTCTTTGTTCTTATATGTTGCTGTTTTCCATGTGTCTGCCAGCTTGTCATGCTGTGGGGGCTTGCATGTTGCTGTGATGCTGAAAGCTATGCCACCAGCTTTTCAGATATGACCAGGGTCACTCATTATGAATGCAGTCAGCATTGTATAACAATGGTCTTAATACAGTTAGGATACATGTTCTATACCCAAAAATGTTGAGTTGGTAGTCATGCCTAGATGTAATTTCCTCTTCATATGCCATTGTGGTGGTGGTTGTTAGATGCTGTTGAGTCAGTGTCTGACTGTTATGACCCTACATACAACAGATTAAAAACTATTGTGGTACTTCTCTGCTATTCATTAGGTCCTTGATGGTTCATTGATTTTGGGGAGTAGGTTGCCTGGTCCTTCTCCCAAATCTACAGCACCTGGTATTCCCAGGTGGTCTCCCATCCAAGTACTAAGCAGGTCCAACTCTGGTGGGATCGGATGCTACGGTGGTACAGCTGCAGGCTCATATGTCATTAGCTTCCCATAACTTACCTCATCTCAGGGTGGAAAGGTTCCCATCAAGAATTCATACTCTATATGTGAAATCTCCTGCTTTTTTCTCATATGGAGCCCATCTTTCTTTTCTCTTTTGTTTAATAATCTTTTACCTACCAAAACAAGGACATTACATATTTATTCACAGCACAGTCAGGCATGTGGCAGCTATATTTTTCATTCACAGTCAGCTCCAATTTTCCAGATGGAGTGAAAGCACCATTCACTCCATAAGGCCCTTAGAAATTCTGGCAAAAAGTTTAAAGGTACAGTTAAGTTTCTGACTCAGCTGAAGATAAAGGGATAAACAAATAGGTTTTACAATTAAGAAAATCCAGCATCCCATTGCTACCTCAAGCAAGCTCCTATTTCTGGTATCTGCAATTGCAGCCCTAGTTCTAGGCACACTACATCAGGTAGATAAAATAATTTTGAGCTGGGCACTATGGGACACACCTGTAATCTCAGGGATGCTAGAGGCTGAGGAAGGAGGATCACAAGTTCTAGGCCAGAGAAAGCTTGCAAAACTGAGCTAGATCCTGTCTCAAAATAAAAAATAAAAAAAAAAGTGGGGCTGAAGTGCAGCTCAGTGGTGGAGCATTTGCATAGCATGCACAGGTACCTGTGTTCAAACCCCAGTACTGGAGAGAAAAAAGAAGGAATAGGAGAAAGAAGAAAGAAAGAAAGAAGAAAGAAAAGAAAGAAAGAAAGAGAAAGAGAGAAATTTGAGTTGATATAGGTAGTGTAGAAGATTTGAAATTATGTGGAAAATTTTTACAAGTCAACCAGCAACTTCTCCCATCTTTCTTCCCTGGATCTCCCAGAAAAGTGAAAGAATCTATTGAGTGGGGATCTCCCTATGACACTACTCATGTTGAGCATGAATCTACACCCAGAAAGACATGATAGCCAGCCCTTTAGACCTTGACACTGTTTTCTATTTTAAAAGACAAATGTTTCAACTGCTCATTCCAATTCTCCATCCAACTACTATGCTAAAAATGATATCCAACCTGATATATCTATTAGATATGATCTCTCTCTTTGTCCATAGGTGGATCTTGGCCCACCAAGTGTGTTCCTAGGTCTGAAGAAATGTTACTTTAGCTGTGTACATTGGTTCAATATCATCTATTCCAGTACAGGTATAATTTATAGTGTTTTGAGCATTTTTGTGGTGGACTGAATTCATATGTTGAAGTGTGAGCTCTCTCTCTCTCTTTTGCTCACTTTCTCTCTCTCCCACATATATATGTGTGTGTGTGCCCATGCACACATGTGTTCACACAGATATAGGCCACATGAGAACACAAGAAAGTGGCAATCTGAAACCCAGGAACAGAAACCTTAACCAGAAACCAACACTCCTAACACTTTGTTGTTGGACTTCTAGCCTCCAGAACAGCGAGAAAACAAATCTCAGGAATTTAAGCCACCTAATCTACGGTATCTGCCTGCAGCTGTACCACTGTGGCATCTGATTCCCTCAGATTTCAGAAGCTAAGCAGGGTCAGGTCTGGTCAGTACTTAAGATGGGAGACTGCCTGGGAACACCAGGCCTTGTAGGCTTTGGAGATGGACCCAGCAACCCACTCCGAAAAAGCAATCTGCCATTGAAAACCCTACAAATAGCAGAAAAATACTAACAATACTGTTTCTCTTATTGTATATAGGTTTTCTATGAGTTGGACACCAACTGGACAGCACCTAACAACAATAACAAAAAAATAAATTTCCATATTGATTTATATCAGGACTGTGCCACATAAAAGTATGGCTTTCATAATCCATTTTTCAATTTGTTTAACCATATGACCAGTCATTGACCACCACTGTTGGGTTAGTATACACCCAAACATTAGGAGCTTTATTGTTGTTCAATGAATCTATCTCTTCAAGGGAAAACAATACATGATTTAGCTTCTGAGATATTCTCTTACCTTCTTCAATCAGAGTTTTTTATCAATCAGGGGTAATGTGGTAGCATTTCAAACAGGATGCTGTCCATTCACCTCAGAAGTGCCACCCACAAAGCAGCTTTGTGCTGATGTTAATAGGGCACTATCCACATGATAATAGAATCTGAAAACCCAGCAGGTGGTTCCAAAATTGGCCCTAGAGGAGAAGAGGCCACCTGCTCTTGAATGCCATGAATGCTACCTTGGATTCTCCTAATACCATTCTCCTGTGTAAACCATTTCCACTGTTTCACAGAACTCTTCTTTGCACTGTTCTGCTTATTATAAAGTTTCTCTGACATTACTGAAGACATGATGTGTGTATTAAGCTGCAGGATTATTTATGGTCATCAGTCATATGGGTAGTTTCAATTAAAGGCCAATAACAAGCCAATCATTATCTCTCAAATGGTCTGTGCCATGCTACCAAGTGTGAAAATTTTCTGGTCTGAAATCATAGTAGTCACTGCTGGGCAGCGCTTACAATTTTTTTTTTTTTTTTGCCATAAACTCCAACTGGCATAAGTATAAGTTGCAGATATTTCCAAAATAATTTCAGTGTGGACCATAAAGCCCCAAAGGAATTAATTGAGTCACTCCTTGCAATTCTGATCTCTCTTGCTATATTCAGTTCTCCATTAAAATATGGTATTTCTTCAGAGAGTTCTATAAGGAAGAAGTTGCAATATTCCCAGATGTGAACTACATGTTGTCCAACATCCAAACTCAGCCAGATGTGGTGGCATACTCTTGTAATACCAGTACTGACTCAGGAGGTTGGGACACGAAGACTGAGAGATCAAGAATTTGAGGCCAGTCTGGACAACATAGAAATACTCTGTCTCAAAAAAACAAAAAATAAAAGTAAATACATAAAATTAAATTTAAAAATTCCAGACTAAGCTGTGCTTCTTGCTTTGTGCCAGAGGTAGGCAATGGTAACTGTTTAATTTAAGCAGGAGAGTGAATAAGGGAGACAGAAAAAGAATTGATCCTTTTGAATTACAGTGCTGGAGACAAATATTGAATATCCTGTGGACTGCCAAAAGAACCAGCAGATCTTTCCTAGAAGAAGTGGGATCAGAGTGCTCCTTGGAAGCAAGCATGGCTAGACTGTGTCTTACGCCTTTTGGAAATGTTATCAGGAAGGACTCATCCCTGGAGAAGGACACCATATTTGGGAGAGTGGCAGGTCAACAAGAAAAAAGGGAGGACCCTTAACTAGATGGATTGACACAGTGACTGCAACAATGGGCTTAAACATGAAAAGGATCGTGTGCACGTACAGTGTTGGTTAGCATTTTGTTCTGTGGTATGTAGGGTCACTATGAGTTAGATCCTACTCAAGGGCACCTAACAATAACAATAACAACAACAGCAGAATGTGTGCCACAGTGACGCCTATCCATGTAATTCTAAGAATTTCACCATTTGGGTGACCCCTGTAGGTCTTTGCTAGATACATTAAGCTGCCTCTGTTGGCCCCAAGTGCCACCATTCTACTTAAGGCAGTTCCCACTTGTTCTTCAGTTTTTTAATATTATCATGGTATTATCAAAATGTAGTGAATTATCATACTGGGTACCTGCAGTCAGTTCAAATCCCCTCTAACCAAATTATGACAGATGATGACAGAAACCGGGGAATTTAAGCAAACCTATAGTAATAAAGAAAATATAAACATGGATTATTTTTCCAAATTAAGGTAAATTATAGTTGCCTCTTTTCTAAGATCAGGATTAAAAAATAGCATTTAGAAGACTAAGTATGAAATCTCTTTTCATTCATGGTATTTCCTTGCACTTTTGAAACCATATCATCGATTGCCAATCATACAGGCAGAGCCACTTTATTCAAGCCTCAATCATCTACTGTTAGTCTTCAGGAATGACCTGCCCTTTTCACTAGCCAAACAGGCTCATCACACAAAATATTTATTGATGCCATCACTCTAATTTCTAACATGACATTAAGTAAAGATGAATCATTTTTGACTACCAATTATTCAATAATTGTTTCAAATTAACAAGCATTGTGGGCTCAGACAATTCTATAGTATTCCACCTTTGTTGTTGTTGTTAACTACTGTCAAATTGATATCCAACTCATAGCAACCCTATGTACAACAGGCAAAACAGTATTGTCAGTGCTTCTCTGCTATCCATAGGGTTTCCAATGGCTGATTTTTGGGTGGAGTGGATTGCTGGGTTCTTCTCCCAAGCCTACAGCACCTGGTATTCTCAAGTGGTCTCCCACCCAAGTACTAACCAAGCCTGACCCTGCTTAGTTTCCAAGGTCTGACCTGATGGATGCCACAGTGGTATAGCTGCAGGCTGGATTCCATGTAGTATGCTTAATTAATAATGTTCAACTATTACATGCCTTTTGTCTTACACTACTAAGTAAGGGAGGTATTCCCTATTGAGACATAATATTTATCCAAATAGTACACTGGAGAAAAGATACAACTACTTTGAATGACTATCCATATATTCTGGTTTTCTTCAATCATTTACCTCATCCTAATCAACCATTGCATTTCCATCCATCTCATTGTAGCCCACATTAAGACGTTAGCAAAAGGGTCTAGAATCACAGTGCATTAGGCTTTTGTCAAGGATCCCCAGAAAGGTGACTTCTCCATCCCTTGCCCAATTTATCCACACATGTGCATATGACCCTGGATCACCAAATAGGTGCTATACAAAGAAACCCTGGTCCCTCCAATGACTTTCATGCTGATTAATTTGCCAGACAGTCAACCCTTGAAATTTCAGGCTTGGATTCTCATTTCATTTTGCCTTCCAATCTCATCTATTCTTCTATCCTAGAGTAAATACAGTGGATTTAGTTAGAGACTGTCAATTTTGAGAAACCACAAGGGACACCCATTGGTCCACCTACCCACTGATTAGTGCCATATTAGAATCGCCTTGCTGGTACCATCAATATTCACTTCGTAAACACCATTCTTAATAATAACTTAAAGCCTTCTACCCTACCAAGGAGGTCCCTTGACTATCAGCTTTAATTTCTCTAGTCTCTTGTGAATAACTGTAATTTTCTTAGCATCATTAATACTCACAAAAGGGAGCTGAGACTAGATATTAGTAAAGGTTTTTCAAGAAGCCGATAGTAGCAATCCGCAAAATGAGACATTTTTCACACTATACCCCATGATTTCACTAGTTCTTTAATTCAATCTTTTCACTTTTTATAGATTCATGTATATTTTCTGTTCTTATAATTTATGATTTTCAGATAAATTGTTTTACTCTAGGTTGTTTAATTTGTTGGAATACAGTTGTTATTAGTATTCTTTCAGAATTCTTTAAAATGAAATTTTGGTAGTAATAAATTTAATTTTGCCTCTGATTTCAGTATTTGAGTCTTTTTTTCTTAGTCATTCCAGCTAAACAATTTGTTGATCTTCTCAAAGAATCAATTTTTAGTTTTGTTGATTCTTCCTACTTTTCTAATCTTAGTTATTTTCACTATGATTTTTTATTATTTCTTTTTATTCCTTTGATTGGAGTTTAGTTCTTCTAATTTCTTTCTTTTTTCTTTTTCTTTTCTTTTCTTTTCTTTCTTTCTTTCTTTCTTTATTTTTTTTTTTTTACTTTTTTGAGACAGGGTCTCACTAAATCAGACAGACTGCCTCTGGTCTCAAACTTGCAATCCTTCTGCCTCCGCTGCCCCAGCCACCACCATGCCCTGCCAAGTTCTTCTACTTTCTTAAGGTGAAAATTACACTATTTGTTTGCGATTTTTTTTTAAGGTAGGCATTTATACCCATACATTTCCTTCTGCACATTGATTTTTATAAGCTCTCATAAGTTTTAGTATGTTATTTTTATTTTTATTCATCTAAAAATATTTTGTAGTGTCTTATGTGATTTCTTCTCTGCTTCACTGGTTATTTAAGGTTAAGTTGATTAACTGTCACATATCTGTGAATTTTACAGATTTCCTTCAGCTTCTCAGATTTAATTTCATTTCATTGTGGACAAAGATGATAGTTTATATGATATAAATCTTTCCAAAATTATTGAGTTTACTTAGTGGCCTAATGTATGATCCCAGGTAATGCTCCATTTGCATGTGACAAGAATGTGCATTCTGCTGAGTTGAGTGAACCGTTACATTTAGCTGGTTTATAGGTCTTAGGCTTCCTTATTGTCCTCATATCTAGCTGTTCTTCTCACTATTGAAACTAGAGTTTTAAAATCTCTGCCTATTACTGAATTACCTATATCTCTCTTCAATTCTTTTATTATTCAATTTATATATTTTGGGGCTTCCTTATTAAGTGCATGTATTTTTTTACCATCTTATTTGATTGGCCCTTTTATCACTATACCGTATCCTTTTTTGTCTAACAATTGTATTTAAATCTATTTTACCTGATATTGGTATACTCATTCCAGCTCACTTTTGGTTACTATTTTCCTGAAATATATATGAATTTTATTTGAAAATCTACCTACCACTGTATCACCATGGGAGATGATCAGGACTGAGCTATGTGGGGCCTGGGAAACACAGGGCTTGTAGTGCACAAATGTGTGCTGAAACCTTGTATGCAGCTAGGAAATTGGATCTGTCAGCAGAGTCTGAGTCAAGCAAAGGCAGTGGACTCATCAGATCACACAGCACAGTCAAGGATCATACAAAACTTGGATGTAGTTCATTCAAATGTGGGTCCCAGGGATTGCAATATGGAGGATATGCCAAAGCAGTGAGAAATTCCAGATGGTGTATAATAAGACTGATCTGGTTTACTTGGAAGTCATATACAAGGATCTAAATAATAATGTCAGACTAAATAATAATGTCAGAAATAAAGCAAAATAAGATTCAAAATGAAAAATAAGCCAACTTAAGAAATTAAGAAAAGGTCATAAAAATGAGTGATAATCATTTAATTATTCAATGCATCTTTGTTCTTTAATATTTACTTGCTCTCACTTCCGATATGATAGCTTCATAAGCCACATTTATAACAATAAATTTTATTTTAAAATTTGGCTGTGGTCCCTTTATGTGTTCACTTTTAGAAATTTTTTAAAGACTCTACATTTTGAGAGTAGTTTCAAGTTCACAGAAAAAATGAGAGAACAGTACAGAAATACCCTGAATATCCTCTGTCTCCATCCACCTAGAAATAGCCTCCCCAACTATTAACATTCTCTACCAAAGTAGTACATTTATTATCGCTGATGAAGCTATAGTGGCATATAATTATCATCAATGTTCACAGCTTGTATTAGGCTTCATTCCTGGTTCTGTGCTTTCTGTGGCCTTTGGCAAAAATGTAATGATGTGTACCATTATCACAATATTGTTGTTTATCTTGTTAGGTGCTGTGGAGTCGTGCCTGACTCATAGTGACTCTTATAGGGTTTTCAATGGCTGATTGTATCGGGATTGCCTTGGGAGTGTGTTCCCACATCCTTCTCCCATTTTTGCAGTGCTGGGAATTGAACTCGGGACCTCAGAGACTGCAGAGCAGCGCTCTACCAACTGAGCAAAATCCCAGCCCGTTATTATCACAATATAGTATTTTCGTTATTTAAAAAATACTTTGTTCTCTGCTATTCATCCCTCTCTTTCCCTAAACCCTGGAAACTACCAATGTTTTATTGCCTAGTTTTATCTTCTTCACATTGTCATGTAGTTGGAATCATATAATATGTAATTTTGTAAGAATGTCTTTCCTTTTTGGTTGAATAATAAGCATTTAGGATTTCTCTGTCTTAAGATTTGATAATTCATTATTTTTATGTCACAGAATAATATTCTACTGTCTAGATTGATCACAGTCTATGTATTCAAATAGTGAAGGACATCTTGGTTGCTTCCAACTTTTGACAGTTTTGAGTAAATAGGCAATAAATATTTGTGTGAAGGTTTTGGGTGGTTATGTTCTTCAAATCCTTTGGGCTAATACTGAGGATCATAGTTGCTGGATCACATGGTAAGATTATAATCAATGGTATAAGAAACTTTCAAATTATCTTCTAAGGTGGCCATAACATTTTGCATTCCACCAGCAATGAATGAAAATTCCTGTTGCTCTACATTCTCATCATCATTAGATGGTGCTATTCTAAATCTGGGCATTCTAATAGGTGTGTAGTGTTGCCACATTGTCATTTTAATTTGCATTTCTCTAATGTTATATGATATGGAGTATTTTACAGATGCTTGTATGATATATATCTTCTTCAATGAACTGATTGTTCTTATTGCTGAATTTTAAACATCCTTTGTATATTTTGGATAAGAGTCATCTATCAGATGAGTCATTTACAAACATTTTCTTTCAATCTGTGGTTTTTTCATTTTCTTAACAGTGTCTTTTACAGAAAAGATCTTTTTAAATGAAGTTCAGCTTCTCAACCCCTTCATGGACAGTGCCTTTGTTGTTATATCTACAAAATCATTACTGTCCCAGGGTCACGTAAATTTTCTTGTATGTTATGTTATAGGAGTTTTACAAAAGCTGTTTTACATTATATGTGTGATAAATTTTGAGTTAATTTTTGTGAAGCCTATAAGGTCTGTGTGTAGATACAGGTTGTTGAATTTAGGTGCCCAATTGTGCCAGTAACACTTGCTTAAAAGACTTTTTCTCCATTTGTCAGAGATTCTTTACTATAGTTATGTAAATCTTTCAATGAGTTCCCTGTTCTGTACCATCATTTATCTATTCTTTTGTCAGTAAACATTGTCTTATTTTCTTTAGTGTTGTAATAATTCTTAAAGTGAGATAGCATCAGTATCCAAACTTTACTCTTCTCCTTAGATGTTGCTTTGGTTATTATGAGTCATTTGCCTCTCCATATAAACTGTAGAATCAGTTTTTCAATATCTGTAAAGTAACTTGCTACCATTTTCATTGGGACTGCATTGAATCTATAGATCAGGTTGTGAAAAACTAATATTGATATTATTGAGACCCCCATATCCATGAGCATGGTATATCTCCCCATTTATTCTCTTTTTATTTCTTACATCAGAGTATTTGTAATTTTCCTTACATATATCTTGTACATATTTTGTTAGATTTATGCCTAAATATTTCTGTTTGGGGTGCTATATAAGTGATTCTGATACATGCTGCGTCTCTTCAAATTGTGTTTTTCCCATTAGTAGTCATTGTATATTTTTCTTGGTATCTGGGAATAATGTATGGAGCAAAGGGTATTGTTATAACTATTGCTTTAGTAATGTGGTGGTAAAGTGGGTGGCAGCACTATGTACATTTATGGCTAACTCCTGGTCTTTCACTGAAACTGCACTTCTGGGCTGTGAACTTAACAAGTGATTCTGTGGGTTTTGTTTCCCCACTTAGGTGGGCCACGGTGACCAGAGTGGGTTAGCACTGGGTATTTCTCTTCTCTTACATGGAAGGCTAGAGTAGGATAGCAGTTAGTATTTCTTTCTCACACATGGAAGACTAGACCTGGCTGGAGTTGGGTATTTCCCTGCTCTCAAATTAGGTTACCTCTGACAAATCCCTATCAGGATAACCTCTGGTTAACTAGTTTGTCCTGAAAGTAAACCTTGTTAAAAAACCAGAATGCTCTGGCATATTTTAAAATGGCTTCTTTTTCCCTTACTCCTATTGAAAGCTGGAGGGATTTTTCTCTCACACTTGCTGGGAGAACCTAACTAAGATTCTGGAGGTAAAATACACCGATTTGTCCTCTTATAAATCTAGGAAGAGTTTTTTTTTTTTTCATTTGTCGGTTTGCTTAGCTTTTTATTTGTTAGGATACAGTGGTGTCTTTGAAGCTTCTTACATGTGGTACTGGAAACCTGAAGCCATAGTTTATTTTTTATTCATCTACTTTTCCTTCATTAATTATTCATCAATTAATAGAAGAAGTATTTATCAAGCATATGTTAGCCCCTACCCTCAGCACTATGGATATTGTAATAAATACAGTAGTCATAGCTATAGGGGCTGGGATTTAGCTAAGTGGGTAGAGCGCTGGGCTGCAGTCTCGGAGGTCCCGAGTTCAATTCCCAGCACCGCAAAAATGGGAGAAGGGCCTGGCAATCCACTCCCAAGGCAATCCCGAAACAGTCAGCCATTGAAAACCCTATGAGGGTCACTATGAGTCGGGTATGGACTTGACAGCACCAGTCATAGCTATATGTTAATGAAACTTTCAGTCTGATAGGGAAAACATATCGCAAGCAAATAAACAGAAAAATATAAAATTATAAATGATAATAAATGCTTTCGTCAAACACTGTTTTTAACAAAATTCACATAGAGGAAAAATAAAATTACCCATAAATCTTTCCTCCATTTGTATTTGCATTCATGTTTTTCTAAAATAGTAGATTTGTTGTTGTTGTTAGGTGCCGTCAAGTCAGTATCCGACTCATAGCGACCCTCATAGGGTTTTTGATGGCCACTGTATCAGGATTGCCTTGGGTTGGATTGCCAGGCCCTTCTCCCATTTTTATGGTGCTGGGAATTGAACTCGGGACCTCAGAGACTGCAACGCAGCGCTCTACCAACAGAGCTAAATCCCAGCCCCCAAAATAGTAGATACCTACTGTCATTTCTGTTCCCAGAACAATATCTTGGTTATCATTTGGTGAATATCTATCTATTAGGTGCCCAGTATATGTAGAATCAGGGGGAGATATTATTCTTGTTTCCCAAACTTCACTCTGGTCTCGCTAGCTCTTACAATTGACTTTTATGTCTGAAATCAACTTCTGTGACCGTTCTAAAAGGGTCTATCATAAATTCAAAAGAAGGCAAATCATTCTGAAGAGATTTAGTTACTGGAATAGGCAGTAATAAAGTTTTAACTCACTACTCATGACAGGCTCTGACCTACACTGTGACACTTACAAGGGCTATTCCCTGCAATCCTTCCTTCCACTGTGATGGGCCTCTTCCAATGTGCCACACCATTACTTCCATTCACTCTGCACTTGGATGCATTGTAGACTCAGTGTGCTTTAAATGCTAACTGGTTTGTTGTTTTAGGTGTTGCTGTTGTTAGGTGCCTTCAAGTCAGGTCCAACTCATAGTGTCTCTATGTACAACAGAACAAAACACTACCCGACACTTGCCATGCCAGGCATTACTGTCAGTGCTTCTCTGATATTCATAGGGTCTTCAAACTCTCTATCTCCTCCACTCTGCCAACATATATGTGTCCCAGGATCCACTTCCTCTGCATATTCAAGTGAAACTCATAAATATTTCTTAAAAATAAAAAGCAGGGCTAGGGGTATATCTCAGTGGTGGAGCACATTCCTAGCATGCACAATGATCTGGGTGCTTCATTCCCCAGCAGTGCAAATAGTAAAATAAAATATTAAAAAGCAAACAAATGAGTGCTGCTTATTGTGTTTTATTTTATATCTTCACCAGATAACATAATAATCTAATCCAACAATTTATTTTAGGTTTTAAAGCTCCCTACACACACACACACACACACACACACACACACACACACACACACACACACACACACATTCTGATGAGGGAAATTTTACGTGGAAATTTCTTGCCAATGACATTTTTACAGGATGAGTTTCTGTCACATGCCTTGAGGCAAGTAGTTAATAATTAAAAAGAGATGGAGCATTTTAAAATCTGCTCTTAAATATCACTCTATCGCCAAGAGCAGCATTTCATACAGACTGAGAACACTCAGGCTATCTCAAACAAGGATTTGCGAGAGGGTAGTTCGACCCCACAAATCTCCCATATGAACATAATTCCGACTGCCATGGCTACTAAACCTCTGCTTGGTCCCCTCTTAGAGCAGCAGCAGGTGCTTAGGAAAGTTGATACTTCAGGAATTCCCTGCTTATAAGAATTTCATCTTACTTCTTTTTTAAGACCCAGTGAATAAGCCATTTATGTTTATCCAGGGGAAAACTTAAGTAAAACCTCATGATTTTCAGTGAGTTGGGTGGTGAATGGGTAGACTCATGTCCTGAGCTAGATGATGGCACTGTACAAATGGTTGTTGTTGTTAGGTGCCGTCGAGTCGAGTCCGACTCATAGCGACCCTAAGTACAGCAGATCGAAACACTTGCCGATTCTGTGCCAGGCAAATGATCTTATTTATATTTAAGCCCCTTGTTGTAGACAGCTTGTCAATGCATCTGGTGGAGGGTTTTCCTCTTTTGCGTTGACCTGCCACTCTTCCAAACATGATGTCCTTCTCCAGGGATTGTTCTCTCCTGACTACATGTCTGAAATATGTAAGACACAGATTGGCCATTCTTGCTTCCAAGGAGCACTCTGATTGCACTTCTTCTAGATTGCACTTCAAAGATTTGTTGGTTCTTTCGGCAGTCCATGGTATATTCAATAGACGTCTCCAGCACCACAATTCAAAAGCATCAATTCTTTTTCTGACTCTCCTGTTCAAGGTACAGCTTTCACAACCATATGATGCCACTGAAAATACCATGGCATGAGTCAGACCCACCTTTGTCTTCAATGTGACATCTTTGCTTTTCAATACTCTAAAGAGATCTTTTGCCACAGCTTTTCCTAGAGAAATGCGTCTTTGGATTTCTTGACTGCTGCTTCCACGGGTGTTGATTATAGAGACAAGCAAAGCAAAATCTTGGACAACCTCAAACTTTTCTCCACTTATTGTGAAGTTGCGTGCTGACCCAGACATAAGGATTTTTGTTTTGTTGATGTTTAGTCGTAACCCATATTGAAGGCTATGATCTTTGATCTTCATCAGTAAATGTTTTAAATCCTTTTCACTTTCAGCAAGCAGAGTTGTGTCATCTGCATAACGCAGGTTGTTAATGAGTCTTCCTCCAATCTTGATGCCACGTTCTTCCTCATAAAGTCCAGCTTCTCGGATTATTTGCTCATCATATAAATTGAAGAGATAGGGTGAAAGTATATAGCCCTGACACACACCTTTCTCAACTTTAAACTACTCAGTGTTTCCTTGTTCTATTTGAACAACTGCCTCCTGGTTCATGTACAGATTTCTCATGAGCACAATTAGGTGTCTGGTATTCCCATTTTCCAAGTGTTATCCATAATTTGTTGTGATCCACACAATCAAATGCTTTTGCGTAGTCAATAAAACATAGATAGACCTCTTTCTGATATTCTCTGTTTTCAGCTAATATCCACCTGACATCAGCAATGATGTCCCTGGTTCCCGCCCTCTTCTGAATCCCGCTTGATTTTCCGGTAATTCCCTGTCTATACACTGTTGCCATCGCTTCTGAATGATCTTTAGTAGAATTTTGCTGGTGTGCAATATTAATGATATTGTCCAATAGTTTGCACATTCAATCGGATCCCCTTTTTTGGGAATAGGCACAAATATGGATCTCTTCCAGTCAGTTGGCCAAGTAGCTGTTTTCCAAATGTGTTGGCATAAATGTTTTAACACCTCCAGTGCTGCATCTGTTTGTTGAAACATCTCTATTGGTATCCCATCAATTCCTGGAGCCTTGTGTTTTGCCAGTTCTTTCAAGGCAGCTTCCACTTCGTCCTTCAACACCATTGGTTCCTCTTCGTATGCAACCTCTTGGAATGGTTGGTCATCTAACAATTCTTTCTTGTATAATGACTCTGTGTATTCTTCCCATCTTCTTTTGATGTTTCCTGCATCATGTAATATTTTCCCTGTAGAATCTTTCATTACTGCCACTCGATGCTTGAATTTTTTCTTCACTTCCTTAAGCTTGAGAAACACAGAGTGTATTCTTCCCTTTTGGTTTTCTGCCTCCAGCTCCTTGCACATGTCATTATAATATTTGTTTTTGTCTTCTTGAGCTGCCTTCTGAAATCTTCTGTTTAGTTCCTCAATTTCATCATATCTTCCTTTTGCTTTAGCTGCTCGACGTTCGAGGGCAAGGTACAGTGTCTCTTTTGACATGTAATTTGGTCTTTTCTTTTGTTCTTGTCTTTTTAAGAACTTTTTCTTCCTTCTTGAATGATATCTTTTATGTCATGCCACAACTCTTCTGGTCTCCTGTCATTTGTGTCTAATGCATCAAACCTATTTTTGACGTGGTCTCTGAATTCAGGTGGGATATACTCAAGGTCATACCGTGGCTCTCATATACTTGTTCTAATTTTCTTCAGTTTCAGTTTGAAATTGCATATGAGAAGTTGATGGTCTGATCCACAGTCAGCACCTGGTCTTTTTTGACATTTTGTACAGAGCTTTTCCATCGTCTCTTTCCACATATGTAGTCAGTTTGATTCCTGTATGTTCCATCTGGTGAAGTCCATGTGTATAGTCTCCATTTATGATGTTGAAAAAATGTATTTGCAATGAAAAGGTCATTGATCTGAGAAAAGTACAAATGGTAGAGACAAGCATAAGTCCCCAGAAGTTGAGCCTGCTTTATATTTCATGCACTGAAGTCAATTCCAAAGGGCTGGTTCAAAGCAAAGAAGAATGCCTTTCAGATAGATGATTGAACCAGAGGTTATATCCATATACACACACATGAACACACACACACACACACACACACACACATACACACACACACACACACACACAGAGGGAGGGAGAGAGATTCTTGGAGTGAAGGTTATTGTCAGCAAATAATGTGAATAGGCAGCGGGAATTTCAGTTACTAGGTTGGAGTCTGTACCAGGTTCTAGTTATAAAGGAGTGACTAGCAAAAATAAAGCAAGTCTTCAGTCTGAAGGCAACTAAAGCAATAGAAAAATCAGAAGTATGAGCCATGGAGAGGCAAAGCTACTGAACACATGAGTCCAAAATCCCCTAAACAATTGAATAAAGTTAACTTGACAAATATTTACTAAGCCCAAACAGAAAGAATAGCAGAGAGAATAGGGATAGGAGGATCACACTCACTTCTTTTTCCAGTAGTGAAAGTTGAACCCAGGGCCTCACAAATGCCAGGCAAGCGATCTACCACTAAGCTCCACTCGCACTCCCTATTCTACTTCTTATTTTGAGACAGGTCTGAAAATCAGTTGCCCAGGCTGCCACTGGCATCAAATTCATCATCCTCTTGCCACCACCCCTCAGGTTGCAAGGATTACAAGCATGTACCATAGTGCCCAGCTTCCATACACAGTCTTTATTCAATTAATGGTATTAGTTAATTTGGAAAGGCAAGCTATAAATAACAGAGGGTGTTAAATAGCAGCACAAATATCTCATTTATTAAGCCACGTGTTAAGAGATACTACAAACCAGGACATGATTAAAGGGTTTGGTTTGAAGCCAAATTAGAATTTTCAGATTGAACCATTAATTTATTTGTAAAAATTTTTACTAATATTAACTAAATAAATGATAAATTGATTATGAAAGTGATTGTGGCTTATGTTTACTAGGTAATTTGCCATGTATTTTGTAGGATTTTAAAATCAGATATCCTGAAATGTCTGTAACAACTCAATCCAATTCCTCGTTTCCTTGCAGCTACTTTTACCAACAGTGTTTTTCTGAAGAGGTCACAGTGAGAACTCACCCACCTGCCCACTCCCCAGTGCTGGCTACAGACAGGTGGCGCCGGCACTTTGGCAGCCTGGCTAAGTGGAGGGATCTTTCCTGCAATGTCCTTACTGAGCAGCTCACTTTGGTTGTGTCTCCATGACAACATTACAGCAGGAGGAAAACTCCATCAATTATCTAGTTGTTGGATTTCCACAATTCCCAGTGACTTAGGGGAATGATCCCCCTACCTGTTTGATTATAATGGCCCCCTTTATGCTTAGGTATTATATTTATTTCTGAGGTACGTGAATTTCTACTGTGTCATGACAACAGAATGGTTTCATTCACCAGTGGATATGCTGCTTTAGCCATGACCATGCCATTTTTAGTGAGAATAAAATAGACAGCTTAATCAGTGGGGTTCAGGGCTAGGGATATGGCTCAGTGGTAGAGTGCTTGCCTATCATGGGCAATACCTTGGGTTTGACCCTTAGCATTGTCAAAAAAAAAAAAAAAGAATAAAAAGAAGGAAGGAAAGAAAGAAAGATTTCTCCCTTCCTACCCCCTTTTTAAAAACAAATCTCTGAGGATAAATTGAGTTAATAGCTATATAACTATTTGTTAATGTGTCAAGATCTCAGTTAAACAAATAAATTGTAATCAACATACATGGGCCATGGATACAGAGCAAGCACCTAATTTCCAATCCATTTTGTTCTTCATAGATAGTTACCGTAAAATATCCTGTGTTGTGAGCATTACATTTTAATGAATTTTAATATGCAAAATCCTTTTGGAGAGTTTTTAAAATCATTGTTTTAATTACCAAGATCAGCTTGAAGCAAAGGATTTGAAAAGCTTTGCCTATGAGGAAAAAATAATAGTCTAGAAAAAGCCAAAGGAAGTGTTTTGACTTTATTTTTCTTCTGCTAAACTCATGGCAGTATTATCCTGGCAATTACCATCTTTCAACTCAAAACTTTAAGAATCACTAAATATCATCTAATCAACGGCATTGTGTAATTCACTAAGAAAGATTTAAAATCCAGGTGAAGAGGGATAAAATTTCAAGCAGCTCTGATAAACTCCCAAAGCTCAGTCTATCTGAAAAATTTGATGGAATTAGAATGAGATGGAATGTCACAAGTAATGTGGGCCATTTCTTCATCTAAACCTTTTTTTCCAGTATTGAATTTGAATAAAATTAATTCAACTTGAAGAGGTCACTTGCTGATCTCTCCAAAAAGCTTTTTTACATGGGTATATGAGACTATCTTTCTTGGAATCAAAATAGGAGAATTTGAACTCCTAAGTACTGAATTCTGGGAGAAAAGCCTGGCAATCCATTCCCAAGGCAAAAGGGAAACAGTCAGCCATTGAAAACCCCATGAGTGTCGCTATGAGTCGGATAACAACTCGACGGCACCTAACAGCAGCACAGCAAGTACTGAATTCAGTATCAGAAGTGTGTGTGTGTGTGTGTGTGTGTGTGTGTGTGTGTGTGTGCGCGCGCGCATGCTTGCTCTTGCCTGTGCCTGTGCATTCACAGACATCTCATTGAAATGGTCAGGCAGTAGGCTTCTCAAGTTATTATGGTGCATTTTTCATCAACATTCATTCTCTAATGTAAGGACACATTTACATCTTGACTCAGTAATTCACTAGGAAATTTTTGCGAATCCCTCCTAATAGAGAACATTTCCTCAAAGATGTACTATTCTTTTTGTCCTTGAAGGCAGAAAACATGACATTACAGAGGTGCCTCACTGATTCTTTTTATTATTGAGTTTAACGGAAAATACTTTGAGTCACACTTTTACAATGTTTGTGTGATTTTCTGACTTCCTGACAGTTTCCTAGAAAGGTGACTGATTAAGGTCATAAACCATCAACTCTCTTATTGCCCCAATTTGTAAATTTTGAGAATTTGAGTATTGCTTAAACCAAAAACATCAGTACGTGCTGGATTTTAAGTGATGTTAGTCATTTAATAATTGTTCTCTTTTTAAAAATTAATAATTCACATCAAAAGACTTAGTCACCTACCACTTACTAGCTATTAGCTGTGTAACCTTAGAAAAGTCACTTAACCTCTATGATCTTCACTTGTATGAAGTGGCAATAATGCAGGAGATAGGTGCTGCAAAGAAAGGACTCCCGAAAGGAAGTTTGGACCTGCAAATGCAGATAGATCAGGGCAGAATTTTGAGAAAATCTCCAATGGAAATAAACAGCTGGGTGAACTGAAATAGAGAGGTTTGGGGAATGAAGAGAAAAGATAAGACATTAACTGTTGCTCCCTTTGGATGTGATTTCAAACCCTGTGTGCTTTAACTATGGAAATTCTAGTGCATAGTGGCTTTGTGAAAAGAATCCCCAGGAAGCACAAAGGCAAAGTCCAAGCCCTTATGTGGTCCAGGAAAAGCCAGGGACTAAGAGGTTATTCAAATGGCAAGATCTCTGTTGTTTTTGATGTTACAGTCTGGCTTTTGCCCTCAGGCTAGAAAAGAGGAGCAGTTGGAATGGGAATGGGATCCCACCATAGAAACCTGCCTGCAGCCATGCCACTATGGTGTCCAATCCCGTCAGATCTCAGAAGCTAAGCAAGGTCAGGCCTGGTTAGTATTTGGATGGGAGACCGCCTGGGAACACCAGGTGCTATAGGCTTGGGAGAAGGACCTGGTAGTGCACTCCCAAAAAACAAACAGCCATTGAAAACCCAGTGAATAGTAGAGAAGCACAGACACAATAGTGTTTTGTCTGTTATATATAGGGTGGCTACGAGGTGGATACTGACTTGATGGCACCTGACAACAACAACATAGAAACCTGAGCTAGGGACACCCTGAAATACAGAACCCAGATCGGTGACTCAGCACACACAGCCTTACCAAGTGGGAGCAGAGGAAGCAGGGAATATTGAGTGTACTGTGCGGCACAAAGTAGCAACAGGTTTGAGTCCTTGACAATCACGTTCACTTAAACAAAAAGTATGTTCAGCCATCAATTCCTGACCATCCTAGTTGTTTTCAAGGAATATCTGCCATCTGCTCAATATCTCTCTGCGAGGAGTGGGCTAAGCCTTATAGGAAACACTAGTAAGAGACATAGTTGTTTATTTCTTCATTTGTATTTAATACTCTTTTCTGGAGAATGGAAGTTTAAGGAGAATAGCAAATACCTTGTTCTATATGTCACCAGCTTGTTCTTTGGCACTGGTTCAGGATGGGCATGTGACCTAAACTGGTCTGCATTGTGGACTTTGGGTTTTGTTTTGTTTTGTTTTTATCATTTGCTTCTTCATATGTTTATGAGACAGGGTCTCGCTATGTAGCTCAAACTGGCCTCAACCTCAAGATCCTCCTGCCTCAGCCTCCCAATCACTGGGACTATATGTGTGTGCCACCACCCCCACCAAACTTTGGGATTTTGCTGAGAATTCAGAACTATAGAACTCTTTTCCTCCTGAATATAAATGAAGAGACATGTAGCCTGTGTGCAAATGGAGTTGACTCCAGTGTAGAAAACCTGACAACTGGAAGGAAGAAAATCATTTCCTGGGATGGCCAGTTATATGAACCAGCAGATTTCCATCTCCCTGCCCCACTGTTTTTCTTTTTCTTAAACAAGTTTAGATTGAGATTGCCTTTGTTTGCAACCAATGATGATCATATTGGTGAGATAGTTATTCCTTATAACCTGAGCTCCAGGCTCCTCGGTCAGCCATTCACTCGCTGTGGAATCCTAGGCTTCTCTGTGGGATATAGTTTCCTTAAATCTAAGAAAATTGAACTAGGACACATTTACAATTACTTCCATGTCTAAAAATCAATGATACCCATGAACACAATGTCAGACTCATATCAAAATTTAGTTAACTAATTCTAGATTCTGCTTGAGAGTAAAATTTGGTGGGAGAAAGAATCGATACCTGAAAGCCAAGGGAGAATCGAATGGAACAAACAGTATCCAGGGTAATCTGCACTGGCTTTAGAGTTTCAGCAATTTGTCACCTCAGGGAATGTCTTTCTCCTTTACTTGAGAAATACTTCAGTAACTAATGGGAAATACATCCACAGTGATGTGGAATTGTTGACGATCTAAAGGTATGAGCACAGCTATCAATGCAACCATCCAGCTGAGACATAAAACATGTAAGTTTCTGGTAGTTTGCAGCAAGTTTTCAAATTACAGAGTGTCAAAACAAAATCAGTCCTCCTCAAAACTAGTATGGCTTCTTCTACTTATCCATGGACCCGGCAGAGCATTTGTGTCTAGGCATATTAATGTCAATTCCATAAAAATTACTTTTAGAAATATTGTGATTACTTACTTATCTCCTTTTCTTACCCCCCATCCAGCTGTGTTCCTGGAAATATCTAAACTCAGAACAGACACTCCAACTGTATTGTTTTCTCAATGCCAATCTGTAATGTGATGAAATTAAATATAATGGTGCATTTCGCCAGATACCAAAATATGTCATTGTTTGAAATAAAGTCTTTGGATGGTACTTCATCCACATGAATCATGGGTATATGTCTGTCCTAATCAACAAAGTATTTTAATAGAGCTTAACCTAGTACCCAACGCCTGCCTACATCAGCAATCTCACCTTACCTGTAGCCAATTCCCCATACAAATATTGTTTTCCAAATTTACAAGCCTCTATTCTTTTGTTTCTCATGTTTTTTTTAATGACTGCCTTTGTTGATGTGTCCCATCTTATAACAATACATGTTTCATTCCCTCCAGACTACACATGGCTATTTGTCAGAGTTTAAAAATCATCCCTTTGGGAAACTTCCAGTAACACTTTCTTGCAGAACAGGTGTGCCAAGAAACAGCTGTGTAGATTTTTCAGGTACTGAAGAGCAGACTAGTTTTGTAATGCTTAGTTTACTGGTATCAGCTGCCTACTAGGCTGTGCAATCCTTGAAGATCAGACATGGGTTATTTTTGTTTATTTTTATTTACATCTTAAGACTCACTCAATATGTGGCACATCCGCCCATTCCCTTTGTCCCCACAGACAGCAATAATCCATCACAGTGTTTCATGCTGTGCCATTTCTCAAAATCCTTTTCATCTCAATTCTCCAGGCAAATGTTGCCAATCACTCAGAGTTGGTACACAAATCCTCGTGTCATTTGCCATTAATAGGCTCTAAATCCCCAATGAATAATTAATAGAGCAAAGTTTGCCTCTTGTTTTCCAATACCACAACTAAAGCTAGAGTGATGAGTATCTACTATGGCCAAGCCATCTTGCTAGATCATTTATACACACCGTTTGAAGTAATTCTCATAAGAATATGTTTGTGCAAGGTAGGAGTTTTTCACTCTTCCCAGATGAAAAAAAAAAAAGAATTCATAGTAATTCAGGCATACACCAAAGGACAGGCTGAATTATAAACCATAGCTGTTTGAACCCCCAGGACTAGGCTTCTTCCACTGCATGCAAAAAGTTTCATTTCTTTTGCTATTTACTATAAAACCATAGCTTCTGGCCACTCATACTCAAAGAAGCCTAGTCAGACATCTATAGTTGCCACCTCCTCTGTCCTACCTGGCTGCACAGAGCAGCTCAATGTCAAGGAGGTTGGTAGGATGGCAGAGTCGGCCACAGAGAGAAGGCAGAAACAAGTCAGCTGAAAAGGAATTCTTGTGTCTTCATAACCCTGTGTGGAATTGCTATTTTCCCTCACCTTTTTCCAATCATGTTTACTCCATTGTTCCTTATAATTGCCCTGTGGAAGCCTGAAATGGAAGCTGCTTCTCTGACTGCACACACTCTCCTTTTCTGTCACACACAGACCGATTTGTTATTTCTGAGTTGTTCTTGAGTGTTAGACTGTTGTTGATCATTGATTTTTTTCTATCTCAGAAAAAGGAGCTGCAAAGCATTGCCTTTCAAAGAAAAATAAAAAGAAGTAGGGAGAAAGAAAAACCATACACATCTGAAGTATTGTGTGGGCTTTACAAATAGATTTATTTCAAAATCTTTTTTTATTTTATTTGAATCAAAACATTTGAGCAACCTGAGTAGAGTCTCTACCACTAATGGAATTGGGAGCAATTTTACATCAGAGACATCCCATATTTAAGACTATCTTAACATGGACCTGTCTTTAGGGTCAGTCACTGGGAATGGAGAAGTGCCCTGGAAATTGGTACATGTCTCTTTTAGCTTGGTGTTTCCTCTTTGGTCTCAGTATATCATCTTCTACCTATGGCCTGGGCTTTGAAGAGACTTCAATTCTCAATTGGCTTGGTCATTTCTTTCATCTTTCCAATTTCAGCTTATATTAATATCCACAGTTCCCCTGGCTTATAAGTCTTCCAAAAAAAAATATCTGGGGAAATAACTGAAGTTCAGAACTGGAACTCATAGCATAGATATGGGAAACTCTGTTCCCCTCCCTGCTGTCCCTGTTAAAATCACTGATTTTTATCTGACAGAGTCTAGCATTTTTGTAAAGCCAATTCTGATTCAACAGAGTCACTGAAGAAGTTATACCTTGCTTCAGAAAACCAGGAAAACTCACTCACTTCCATTAAATTAATCCAGAGAAATAAAAGCCACTGAATATCTACATTTCCTTTCTATGCCCTGGAGTTCAAGTGACTCGAATTTGAAAGGAACCTACCATCTTATATCCTAAACAAAGCTGAATTATATATTACTAACCTCGGGGAGAGAAGAGTTTTTGAATGAACTGTTAACTTGGGGCAAGTACATGAATAGTTGTGAACAATATATGGCAGGTTAACTCACTTCTAACTAAATAAAGCATCATGCCAAGGAGAGAAAGGTTATATATTCTGATTGTAACATCCTTTCTTTTGTCTGTTCCTGAAACCAAGGCCAGTTGTCATAGCCTTGATGCTTTGGGGATAAAGGAAAAGTAATAAGAGTGCATGGAGTGCTCAGTGCAGAAACACCATCACTCCAGGGGCAGAAAGCCTCCTGCAAACTCTTCTGATAGAGGCATTGTCTTCATGCTTATGAAGAAAACATCAGCAACATGCATGAGTTTTGTTTTTCCAAATTATTCTTCCGGATATATCCAAGATCTTGGTAGAAACTGTCATCTTACATTTCTCCAGGAAGCATTATGCAGAGTCTTATGCAGGAAGGCAGGGTTAGGTTTGAAAACTTGGGAGAAGGTGGCTGTTAAAAGAATTTTATTTATTTATTTATTTATTGCTAAGGGCAGTGAATACAAGCAAGTGCAAAATACTTGTTCTCATTTGGTTTACTGTTGGGTAAAAATTTTTGCATGTATTACTGTATTTACTGTCTTCATTATTGTATTATTATTGCATTTACCTTTATCATCCTTGAAATAAATGTACAGATATTATGACCCTGTTTTAGAGACAAGGAAAAGGTAGCTGAGAATGTAAGAGGTGTGCTGTGGTAGATTGCATCCAGCTGTGTGGTGTCACCCTCCCGCTCCCTGAATCAGAACAGGAACGAGAGGGAAGCAATGGTGTGCTTATTCTGAGCTTCAGTTCTACCATGTCTTGTATTTATATTTACACTCCTGAGCCTTCACCAAGACCACGAGAAGGGCATACCCCAGCCACAGGGAATTCACATTCAGCTGACTTTCTTCTGCCTTCTCTCTGTGGCCACCTCTGCCATCCTCCTCACTTCCTTGATATTAAGCAGACCGTCTGTCTCTAACAAGCATAGGATCTGCCAGATAGGATAGAGGAGGTGGCAACTATATGTCTCACTGGGCTTTTTGCCTGTGGTCCGTGAGGAGGATGACAGAAAATTGAAGCACAGCCACTCTAGCTAAGCTCAACCTAACCCAGCTAACAAAGCCTGTGCCGGAAAGAGAGATGACTATTAAGCCACTGAGCTTTGGCTGAGCTTTGTAATACTAACTAATTGACATATTACTTAAAACTATGCCAGTAATTAGGGACAGCTGTAGGGGTATCATCATTCCTTTTAACTCACAATCCACTGACATTCTATGATGCCTTTTGTCTACTGAACATATCTGAGGCTAGATAGCTTTTAGGTTATGAATTTCATCAGTTAGAAGAAACTTTCATTTAGTAAGCTGTGCTAAACCTCAAACAACATGTCTCATTATTCCCTAATATACCCCTCTGCACAGATATGCCCAGTGTTGTTTTTACTAACCATTCACACATATAACCTTTCTTTCTCCATACACTCTACCCTAGGGGCTCATTTCCCCCTCTCTACTCAAATACTAACACTCCACTTGTAAACCATCCATTTATGACACAATTTATGATCATCTACTCATAAATTTTCTGCTTACCTTGCACTTGGCACTCCTATGTGTTTCCAATGCCACACAATTACACACTTCATCCTATTCTTGATGATTATGCAGCCTGCCTCCATAGCTCATTATGAGACCTTCACATAGGAGCCAAGACCTCTCCTTGGCTGGTGCAGCTATAAATAGGTGACTGAATAAATAAATAAATATGGGACACAGTTAAACTCACAGAGCATGAGCTATACCAGTGAAAGGGCCAAATCAACCCAGCATCTCTTTTTTACCTTTGTATAATTGTTTCACATAACTAGACTGCTAAGAAGCAAATACAAAGACGCTGTGACATTAGCTTGCTTTCGTTTTTGAAATATTGGAGAAAGTACATGTTGCCCAGACAGAAGGATGTTGCTGTTCTCCACCAGGTGTCTCCCTAGGGTCAGCCATTGAAGCTTCTGTGTAAACGACTAGGATGTGGCTCCATCTAACAAGGAGGCTTGATATGGAGAGCCCTCTGGGCAAGGGCCACTGGGCCTTTTATACACCAGAGCAGAGCTGAGAGAGCCACAGCCGCCAACATGATCTTCAAATGTGAACACAGCTGCTTAAAGGAACACACCCTTTGAAAACATAGCTCATGGATGATTACTTATAAAGATACAAGGGTTTTTTGGTGTTTTTGTTGTTGTTGTTGTTGTTGTTGTTTTTAATTTCCCCTGAGGGGAAAAACTTAATCTCCATGCATATTGAATTCATTACCTTTGGTACATAGGTGACTGATGAGGCAATTTAGGCAGAAGAATCCTCCCCAACCTGTGCTTTCACATTTGTGATTTTGATTACCCTTGGTCCATGATGGTTCAAAAATATTAAATGCAAATTCCAGAAATAAACAATTTGTAAATATTAGGTTATGCACCATTCTGAGTAGCTCGGGATGAATAATCTGTCCATCATAACCATGAATATACACATTCCTTCTCAGCTTTCTCTTAGTATCTGTCTTGGTTATCAGATCGTCTATCATGGTGTCATGGTGCTTGTGTGAAGTAACCCCTTTTTTACTTAATAAGAGCCTCAAAGTGCAAGAGTAGTGATGCTGCTGATTCAGAGGTGCCAATGGGAAGTCATAAAATGCTTCCTTTGAGTAATAAGGTGAAAGTTCTCCACCCAAGAAAAGATCACTGTATGTATGCTGGGGTTAATCCCTTATTGTGCCTAATTTATAAATTAAGCTTTATTATAGCCATTTTTGAATAGGAAAAATATAGAGTATGTATAGGGGTCAATACTATCTGTTTCAGGGATCCCCTAGGGATTTTGCAACATCTCCCCAGTTAGGAGAGAACTGCTGTATTCTTAAATATTCCTTTATTGGAAACTTTGCATTTGAAAGAAAACCAAATCACCAATGACTGCGTAGGGTTGCCTGCTGTTTTTTGCAGCTTTCCATTACTGCACTCAGGATTACAGGCACATATGAGCCCAACATGGTCACCCTGAGGAAAGGCCGTCCTAGTCACTAGGAGCCACTTTGTAGGTCCAACAAAACTGAAGGACTTCCCAACCTGCTCCCAGGCTCTGTCATAAGAGTTGTACAATTGGCGAAGGAGAAGGTGGCTTAAGGACAAACAGACATAGACATTCAGCTATAGAACGTGTGTTAAAACCAGGTCCACCCATCAAGGAGCTACCCCTTTACATAGAGAATGCTACTGTCTCTTGCTATTTCTTTTTGAAGTTTGGCCTGGACATTTATTTTAACACAGATTCCTTAGACATGTTTTGGGTTTTCTTTTCTTTTTGTTTTTTGTTTCTTATTTTTTTTTTGTTTGTTTTTGTTTTGTTTTGTGTGTAGGATTGTGCATGCTCAAATATGTAAGCATGATCTATGAATGACAAGTGCTTTCCCCTTAGTACTATACCATTCAGGGATGACCTTCCATGGTGCAAAGGAAGACAAAAACATTTGAGCCACCAGTTCTCAAATCTTGCTTCCCCCTGAAGCCCATGGGATCTGGGAACCTCACACAAGAACATATTGCCTGCGACCTTATCAGATGGATCAGAATGAACACAGAGACTGTGTGTGGTGGCATATTGGCCTCATGGGTGGAATTGTGTCTCCCCCAAATATACATGAAAGTCTTAAGTCCAAAATCTCAGAATATGACCTTATTTACAAGAAGACGTTTTACAGAGATAATCAGGGTAAAACGATGTTGTTAGGGTGGGTGTTAATACAGCATGATTTGTGTTCTTATAAAGAGGGGAGATGTGGACCCTGAAGCTTGAGCACAGGGAGAACACATTAGAAAGATGAGGACAGAGTCAGGTGATGGTCCATAAGCCCAGGTATGCCCCAAACACCAGCAACCACCAGAAGAGAGAGGTGTGAACCAAGCTCCCCCTTGTAGTGCTCAGTAGCAACTGGCCCTCCCCCCAGACTTCTGGCTTCCAAAACTGTGAGATAAAAAATAATCTCTGCTGCTTAAGTCCCCAAGTTTGTGGTACCTTATCACAGCAGCCACCCAAAATGAACACTGATAGGGCTTAGTTGGTAGAAGTTGTTTAAATCTTTCACCCTTTTATTTAATTTGTAGTGGGGTTGAGGGAGGGTAGAAGGAGGTGAGGCAGAAAAGGCAACCAGGTTGAGAGCTGCCCAGGTTTATCAATGTAGATTAGTTAATTAAGTACTTGAACAGCACAGATTGGGAAAACCCCTATTCCGTACATGTTCATTGGCTTGTGCATTTCTGTTATCAAAATACCTGACAGAGTAACCAAAGGAGAAAGGATAAGCTTATCTTGCTCATGTTTTGGGAATTTCAGTCCATGGTGACAGGGAGGCGTGGCAGCAGAGCATCATGGTAACAAGGAGCAGAGAGAAGTCCCTGGAACCAGAGGTCCAGGTGAAACTTCAAAGGCTGACCCTGTGACCTATTTCCTCCAGCCAGGTTGCACCCTCCAAAGTTCCATAGCCTCCAAAACCAGAAACATCTGCTGGGGACCAAACATCCACACATGGGTCTTGGAGGCCATTATATATTAGAACCATAACATTTTATATTAAAACCATAGTAGAGATTTCAGTAACTTACTAGTCATGTATTAAACAATCAGCTTCCTGTGAGACATACTTCTGAGCATAAACTGATATTTGCTGATTTTATTTGATAATACACCACCAAGAATGTGGAATGCAATATGTCTTGGGGACCCAACTTCAGCCCCATCAGGTCATTAAATCCCACAGAAGTCCTTTGGTTAGCATCTTTATTGAAATGTTAGAAACAAAAAAATTCCCATAAACAACACAACACACAAAAGCACAGTAACTCTGGTGTCAATTTTTGTCTTGCCTTTGGGTTTGTACCATGTAAAGATATTACAGCATTCTTAAGTAGCTGTGAAGACTATGGATCAATACACACCATGTACAGGTCATTTTGCTCACTGCATTTCCCTCAGTTCTAAAGCAGGACAGATGTGTGATCTTGGACTTAAAATAAGAAGCTGGATACCAGCATTCCTATCCATTATCACAGGTCTGGATCTACTGCCAAGATCCATCCTGGATGCATCCCTGTTCTACTAACCATACTTTTATTATAGTAAGCTACGGGTTGAAATACTAGGGTGTAGATACAGGAATGGCACTATTTGTGCATCCAGTCTTACAACTACATCGTCTGATCAGGAGGTTTAAGTGTGAAACAGGATATGAGAAAACAACATCTTCCCAAACATCTAGAAAGTAGTTAGGGTCCATTCACCAACTCTCCTCTCCAGGCTGGTGTCCATTCAGCACAGTTTGACTCAACATCTAGCAAGTATATCCCATGCACTGAGCTGTACTGGGGTTTAGGCAATGGTTCTTCCATTTTCTTTGATGTTTTTTGTTTACTGGCTCTCAAGGAAAAAAAATCTACAGACTAATCAGATCGTTTTCTTATTTAAAATAAAAATGGCGTTAAAAGCAATGAAAACAATGGAAACTCTCCTGGATGTATGTATCGGTGAGCGTCATTTCCCCTGGTATCTAGGATACTGGAATTGAAAACTCTTAATATACGGGAATTCAGTGTTTCAGAGAACCACACAAGGCAGAGTCATAAACACTGTCAGATATGATGCTCTCCAAAGAAGACAGTTTTGTGTGACAACACAAGAAGTCACAAATCTGGTAACAGCGCTACAATCAAAACAGGCTGTGGACCCTCCAAGTGAGGCTGCCTGGGGGTAAGAAGGGCATCTTGGTCATCATGTATCCCGAGCAACTGACATGGTGCCAGGTGGCAGTGAAACCTCAGCAATATTTCCTGAGTAAGTTACAGGGGAAGGGCTAACAAGTGGACTTTGGGAAGATCGACACTAGACTGCATACTCACATCTGGATGTGGAGATTGACACCCTTAGAACCTACTGTCAGTGCTACATTTTTTCACTTGGTGGACAGAGTAAAATGATCAGACCCATAAATCACAGATCTCAAATTTCTTACTACTCCATTCCATTTGCTCATCATGTGGCAGGGAGGAGGTGCAGGGCATGGCAGTATCACAGTTGAAAGTGTGATAGTGTTGCTGCAGACAGTAGGGGATTCTCTCTTGGGCTCCCTTATTGTCCACAGTGACACTAGCAATTTACCATCCCACTCTCTTGGCCAACACTGAAGTCCAGGGGTTCTCATGCCCTTCCAGCATTGCTCTGGTAGTATGGGGAGAGCCAAGAGATGGAACAAGCCCTGAGAACAACAGCACCCTACTGATAGAAAGCCATCATTCCCACTAGAACAGACTGAGGCATAGAGAAGAAGGGGAGACTTCAACTCTCTGCAGTGCCTGGCTTTGTGTAGTAGCTATTAGAATCATTGATAGTAGTTGCTATAGATGTGGGAAAAGATAATGAAGTATGATTTATGAGCATTTCCAGACAGTGACAGAATTCTCTGCAAATGGTCCACATGCCTCAATACAGGAAATAATCAATTATTCTAAGAGGGGCAGAGTTAGGGCAGGGAAGGTTCAGTGTAGAAGCCAAAACTAAAACTATTAAAACAAGAGGATCTAAATAAGCTCAGAACATAAATATGATTCCTCCTTCTCTCTGAGGGGGTTTAACAGCTCCCCAGAGAGCCAAGAGTTGCTGCTAACCCTAGACCCACCAGCATACCATTAATAGTTATGTGTGTGTGTGTGTGTGTGTGTGTGTGTGTATGTGTGTGTGTGTTTATTCGTTAGTTTACTTTGTAATTAACTCAATAGTTCACTTCACAGCACAGGCCTGGTCATTCTCAGGCAATCCCTGGGTACTTATTAAGATAGTTCATATAAAAGATGCTCCCAAGTTATTATAATTTTTTCTCTCTTTTTGGTGACCTTGAATTGAAAATCTTATGAAGGTTGTTAGGAGTCTGACCTGACTGGACGGCACTGAACAACCACCACCACCACCAATTGACAATTGCTGCCAGGAATCCAGTTTCTGAGCAAGCAAGGCAGGTGGACAGAGGAGAGGGAAAGGAAGAGAAAGAAAGGCAGGCAGGCAGGCAAGCAGGCAGGCGAAAGAAGACAGAAAGAAAAAGAAAGAAAAGAAAGAGAAAAAGAAAACATTGTAGGGAATGTAGCTTAATAAAGGTGTGCTTCTCACTATATTGCCTCACAAATTTTGAAGCTGGCTGTGCCTTAATTGCTATTTGGATGATTAGCAATGCAAAATACAGAGGAAAAACTGTCTGCTTATGAAAACAAAATCTGATTTGGAAGCTCTAGGTAAGAGAATTAACCCCATAGTGAGTGGTGAATTCAAGTTATTTTCCTTTAAGTTGTGACAAATACTAAATGTATACATTTTAGTCATTCTTCCCCTGGGAAAATGACTGCTGCCAGCTCCCTGCTGGCAAAGCTTATCACTAATTCATTTGCCTCCTTTAACAATAAAAGACGCTTTCCATAAACGGAAGTGCATTTGCTACATTATAACTCAATCATCAATGAGGAGAATTTTCCTTCTGCGTCAGTTGAAAAACATTTAAATTTTTCTCAATTTTGTTGCAATGAAAGAATCTGTGTGCTTTTATATTCCCACTTTTAACCCTGAAAAAGTAGTTCCTCTCATTCTTGAAATCCTGCATGTTCTATATGCACAATTTCATCAAATCTCTCCTGTATCTCCATAAAGTTAGCATAAAGTACATGCATCTGGGAAGGCACTAACTCTGAAATTATTATGTTTGTCCAAGTGAATAAATAATAGATAGATTCAGGAGCCAATTGGAATTCAAGCTGACCTCCAGGCTTCCTGGAAACTCTTCCTCTTATTTATTTATGTTCTCTTTATTTGCAAATGTTTGCAACAAAGGTTGGATACAGTTTGGCTGAGAATATATTGCAAAATAATATCCTGTGTGTATAAAGAGCTAGAACACTAATGGGGAAAATTGTTTAAACACAGGATGCTTTCACAAAACAATAATTTAATTTGACAAGAAAAATGATTTATTACATAATTAAATATCATTTGTTGAAAGATTAATTTAGAGGCTATGAGCAGCTAAATCTTGCTCTTATACTTTCTCCAAGTCACGTGAGCATCAAGTGTATAATCAGGGTGGGAAACTGAAGGTCTATGTACTGAAATGATATAACATGGTGATACTGAGACTAGTTGTAAGGAAAGTTCCATGCAAAACTCAACCGAACAACAACAAAAAATAACAAAATTTCATCACACAACAAAACACCCTGTGACATTCTAACCCAAGGACAGCATCTCTAACTAAATTCAAGTGTCATTGTGCATCCCTCAGGATGTCCAGGCTCAACTCTGTTGAGGTTCTTGTTCCCAGCAATAGCTCTACCATGAGTTAAAATTGTAGTTTCCCAATTTCCCTGTACATGAGAAGCACCTGAGGAGAGTCTATTCCTGATGCCCTGTCATGATCCATTCTAATTATAGTAAATCAGAATGTTTAGGTATGGAAGCCAAACTTCAATAGTTTTTAATGATCCTCAGGTGCTGCTAGTGTGCAGTAAAATTTGCAGTAAAATTTGTAGAAAACAAAGGTTAAAAGATCATCACCATATCACTCAACATTTAGGCAAATAGCATTCATATTTTAACAGCATGGATACATGGACAGATCCCCAACTCCTAAGGTGAAATCCTCAGAGAGAGATGTGTTTTTCTATTTAGAATTTTTCAGGTTTTACATCTCATGCAGTACATCTGTTTATATTGTGCATCTTCCTGATCAGGGTGTGAGGCTGGAGCTCTTTGTAACCATGCACCATTACTATTTCTGCAGGAAAACATTCATACCAAGTGAGGAAATTATAAGTATAGATGGTCTCTTATCATCTGACGTCAGGTTTGACTACCAAATGAATTTTCTCATCCTTTTACAAAACCATTGCTGCTCAGCAAAGCTTTGGGGGTTACATAATTGTAGGTAATGGCATGTGTGCCTTTATTATAGTCAGACTGTCAGTCAACCAAATGAGGATCTAAAGAAACAGATTCCATTCATCGCAACCAACAGCAGTGGTCCTTGTAAGGCTGACAGCCATGAGCAGGATTAGCAGCCTGAACGCACTTCTCTTTCCTCTAAGAACACTTCATGTACATGAACTAATGATTTTTCTGATAGCTGAATTCTTTGTTGTAGATGATTATACATTATATACACATGTGTGTATGTATGTGCAGGTGAATGAGTTTAATTTGAATGCTAACCTTTTGCAACCTATACCTGAAGGAATCCACCAGCCATAATCCATAAGAGTAATCAATAATTATAGATTCCATGGTGAGTCCTTTCCAAAGCTGTCAACACAAAATTTACCACCATTGGTCCTGCCCTGTCACCTAGTATCTGTAAACCACAGGTATGGTTCCCCAGCTCATGGAGTCAAGCGGCCCATATCATCACATCCCAAACAGAGTGTGCTGAGTCAGTTATCGGAAAGAGCCTATTGGCTTTCTCTCCTCTGGGTGAGTTGCACACTGGGGCTAATTGTATGAAGAAGAAATTCATGGATTTTTGCTGGGGAAAGATGTGTATGGTCAATGAGAACAGGATCAACTCAAATATTGAAGCTTTTAGTCTAGAGGCATCTGAAGAAAACATAGCTTCACAGGATATGGTGAAAGATCCAAGCTGGTTACACAGCTTTGATGCTGTGCACCCATGGATAATATCCCACAACGAGGCCCTACAAGAATCTGACAAGATAATTCCTTGACAAGAACATAAAAGTGCAAGGATGGTCATGGTGGATTCAGTTCTCAAGATTTCCTTCTGTGATTCACTGAGAAATAATCAAGTTCACCTGGGTGTTCCCCACCCACTTACCCAGGAGCACTAAAGCCTAGAATGAGGGGATGAGGCAAGCCTGTCTTTCTAGCCTTGTTCTAAACAGCCAAGTACAGATGTTATCTAATTGAGAACGACTACCCATAAGAACTATTGACTCCACTTGAAGAGCACAGTTACATCTTCAGAGCTGTTCAAATAACCTCTTACTTGTTGCTAATTATCTGCCTCAAACTTACCATAGCATTTAGTACAAATGCCACCATTTTCCTGAAGTCTTCTATTCCATCTCTCAGGAAATGAGCCTAAAGAATGAGCCTGTGGTATTTTATTTCCATCGTCTTCTTCCTCCATACCTACAAATTGATCTCCCACCACATCCACTTTCCTGTTTTCTTCTTTTTTGCCTTAATTTTCCTACTTCTCCCAGAAGCACAGTGTCCTTTCTCTTGAAATTTTTACCTTTGCCCTCCCAAATAGGTCTCTCTTTTATCTATACATTTGCTCAAAGATTTTCCAGCACAAAAACAACAGCACAAAGGAGACATGGCCTTAACTTTGCCATAGCCCCACCACCCTTGCTTTTATGCTTAGCTTCTTGAAAGGGGTGAACAGAAGGTGAAGAATCAAAGATGCTTAAGTTGGCTTCTCCTCCCACCAGTACATTAGTGCAGAGGGTCAATTGTCCTAGCAACTACATTCAATAGACACCTTTCAGTCATCTCAGACTTCACCTCTCTGCAATGTTTTTCATGCTTCCCCAGCTAGAATTGGCCTGTCGTGACACTACACTCACCTTTTTTTATGTCTCTAGGCCCTTCATTCTGCTTTCTGCATAAGCTCTCCTGCAACCTGCCAATTAAATCATCATGATCCCATGGTTCTGCCAATGATTCAATTCCATCTTAAATCTTACCCATGTCCATTCTTTTTTCTTCAGCACCACCGACACTGACATAATTTAATACATCATCATATCTATTTTGCATTTCAGCAACAGCCTCTTGACTGCTCCTGCCATTGTACCTTTACTCTGGCTCTAATTGTAGTCCTTTAATGGCACATATATGGCACTCAGCCCATTAGCCACAGTTATTTTGACAATAAGGGAAAAATCTTATTTCTCTTGGAAACTGAATATTCTCTTGACTCCCATTTCCATTAATTCCTCAATACATCTCACATTTCCTAGATATTGCAAGGTGAAGGGAAATATATTTTTTGGAAGTGGTGCAAGGACAGCAGAGAGGCCTTTTGGAAGTTGTCCCTGAGATAACAGCTGTCAAAAGAGAAAATTGCAATAGTTTAGTTTAATAATTTTAATTGACTTTATTTTCAGTTCTCCACTGGGGTAACACTGGGTTCCATAAAATAGAATAAGTATTCTGATAGGCTGAGCAGAAGAGGTTGATTTTATAGCCAGAGGAAGGCAAAAGAAAGCAGAAAATAAATAAATGAATAAATAAAAAGAAAAAAGTGGATTGGTCATTCCAAAGTTACTTTCCTGTGAGGCAGGGGTAGAGAGAGCAATAGGAAAATAATTGATTTATTAACATCAAAGTACTTCAGATCACTTATTCCCTGTAAGAATTATGGCAGAAGAACATTATTATCATGCCAGCTGAAGCTGCCCTATTTTGGGAAATTTGGCCTATTTGGCTTTCCAATTCAGATTTTTTGGAAGGTTAAATAATGGCTTAGTTTCATTTTGTGTTGTCAGAAAAACTACTAAAGGAAAACATAAAGTCAGTAAGAAAAGCAAAAAACAAAACAAAACAAAAGCAGAGTGTATGTGTTGTAGTGTGTGTGCTTACACTAACAGTGCTGTGGGGTTGTAACTAAGGGAGGAACTAGATCTGAAACCAGAAAGGTGATCGGCAACTTTTAATATCCAAAAATAGAGTAAAATGAATGAGAACCAAGTTGAACGAAGATGAAACCATTCAACATGGTGACTATGGTATATCGATTTTACCTGAAATAAGCATTTCAAGTGAGATAGGGTTGGAAATCAAGTTACAAAGGATGGGGAGCTGAGTAGTGGGGGAAGAAATGGGATAGAGTGAAGGAATGATGGTGTCCTACATGGTGGGGCCAAGAGCTGCTTAGAGGCAGAGACTAGCATAATTGTGCACAGATTTCTTGGATGAATATGCTTTATAAAAGCACACCCAAAAGCCAAGACCTGATCATTGTCACGAAGATGAAAACACAGGAGTGCCTTTGACCTTTCTCAAAGCTTGCCATGGGGACCAGGTGGGCGTCCTTTGCTCTAACAGATGGTCAGTTTTCATACTGAAGCAGTCAGACATCAGAGTCAATGCCCTTTTGCTTGAAAGCAATTTAATACATTTGAACAATCCAAGAAGAGACTGCATAACTTCTATTGAAGGATTTTGTAAATGAAAGAACTTTTAAACTACTTTCCTTTTCATTTTTCTTCGTATTTTTCCCTTTTGCTACTCCATAGGTTAGTGCATGTCTCATACTGGATTTCTATCCTTTTCAAACCTGGTCTATACTGTCTTCAGAGTTTTAATTATACCATTTCTTAATTTGTTCCTTCTTTTTGTTTCTAATGTGGTACTTTATTCAAAATATCTTTACTTTTCACCTGGATTCTTTTCAACAGTCTTTTTGAGGCTAAGAGAATCTAGCTATTTTTTTTCTTTTATAAATTCCTACATAGGTTATTTTCTTGCTAAAAAGCAAAGGAAAGAAACTTTAAAAGTTCTTTTAAGTGGCCTCTCTTAGTAAACAAAAGCTTAACCTGATTTCAACACACCTTAATCTGATATTAACTTTCAATTTTATCTCTAGTTACTTCTGTGTATATTCTACCTCCAACTAAACTAATCAGTCCCCTTCCTCCCAGCTTCTTTTCTCTCTGACATAGTCACATGGTTTTTGCTCCTATTTATCCCTTTTGAGTATGTACACATTCTCTTTTTCTTCATATTATGAGCAAGGCAGTCTACTCCACGGAGACATTTTTAGTTTTCCTCGCCAAGAATTAACCTTGTTCATATATGAATGCTCACAGTCCTCTATCCCTTTCCGGTGAGGTGTATTATATTCTGCCTGATGGGATAGCTCTTATATGTGTCTCAATTTCCTGCCAGATTCTCATACAGTTTTTGGTCTATTATCATCCATATAGCAATTATTCAAGAAATATTAGATGAACACATGAATGAATTAATAGATGACAGGAAAGAAGCAAGGCTAAACTAGAATTAAAAGACCCGTCAATGGAGACTTCTTAAGCAGTCAATTTGTTGTTAATAAGCAGTCAATTCGGTAGTGGTAGTGGTGCTAGAGGTTGAATATAAGGCCTTGATCATGATAAGTACATGCACTAATACCAACCTTCACTCCTAGCCTTGAACTTTTTTAGACTGGCTAAATTAGCCAAACAAAGCAAAATTGTGCATATTAATTTTATATTAAGATCCACGTGGGTGGCCAAAGTCTACTCATCATTTGTTGTGAATTGATATAGCAATCAACCATACCAAGGAACAGGGACAGGGGATTGGAAATTTTGTTTGTGGTCAAGCTAATCTTTACCAAAATGGTTTATATTTTAAATGTTTATTTCTTTGTGTAGACCAAATGAATTAATAATCTTAGGGTTCATGTTCCAACAAGCATTCTTAAAACAGAACTTTTAAAAACATTACCAACAATTAGCTGCATTTTTTCCTTAAAATAGTTGCCTATATAAGAACTTTCACCCACTTAGCTCTTAAGAAATATATGAGAAATGGTGTTGAAAGAAGAGAATTGAATGGAACCAGCCCCGATGAGGACCAGATAAATCAGTTAGTTGGCACATGATATGAATGAAGTCAATGTCACAGTCAATCTCCACATTAACCAGCATTCTGCCTCCATTCAAGTTTCAATACCTAAGCCTCAGTCTCTGAGTACATGAGAAAATGAATCTAGATTGGAACAAATGTGTTCCTATCCTTGGAAAATATAGTAAAACACTTCCCTTAAGTAAAGAAGGTCAGAATAACCATCAACTTGTAAAAGATATAGCTCTCTTAATTTTAGGAAGGTTTGAAGATAGAGTCAAGAAATCTGGAGAAGAGAAAGGTGGGCAGGGAGCAAGATAGCTACTGTCCCCAAAAGAAATTTAGAGATTGAAGAATTGGGGGTAAGATCCTTCAAAGGAGCTGAGTAGAAATAGAAAAACATTTTTAGAGAGACCTACGGATTGCTGGCCTGCAGCCATAGCCCTGTGGCATCCGATCCCGTCAGATCTCAGAAGCTAAGCAGGGTCGGGCCTGGTTAGTACTTGGATGGGAGACCGCCAGGGAACACCAGATACTGTAGGCTTGGGAGAAGGACCTGGCAACCCCCTCCCAAAAATCAATCAGCCATTGAAAACCCTATGAACAGCAGAGAAGCACTGACAATCGTGTTTCCCCTGTTGTACAGAGGGTCGCTATGAGTCAGATACCCACTCGATGGCACCTAACAACAACAACAATGGATTGCTGAGTGGCATGACAAGCTAGAAGAGAAATTTATAAATCCTCCTCTGGTCATTTTCTCCATTTTATTTATCATTGCATGCTTGTTGTCCTAGTGTATTGCATTTTTGAAAGAACAATAGGAGTGAGAACATTATCAAAGGGTTTACTCTCAAGACAGGCTACTGGAAAGCAATCAAGCACAAAACCCTGTTACTTTCAGGGTGCATTGAAGCACACATTTTGTTTTCCTTTTCTGTTTTTGTTTTGTTTTAATTTACCAGGAATCTTTCTCCAAAGGAAAATTAGGTGAGTTCCAGTTAAAAGTAAGCAATCAGAGGTTGGAGGCTCAAGTTTGAAAACTTTCCCAAGCATGAGATCCTGCTTGTCTATAAAACTGCTCCAAGTGAGGAAAAGAAAGGACATTGAGAAATCCACTAAGAAATGTTCTCATCTCCTTCATGTGCAGCACATTTCAAAGTAACTAATGTTTCCAAATTACTTTATCCTGGGTACATATCCACTTCCTGTCTCCGCCTGCACCATATGTGTTTATAATGACATATTGATTTCAAGTCGAGCTTGAAATGCAAGAGAAGCTGCCCTTCCAGTGGAGAGGGAGCATTTCTCCTGAGTCAGCTCACCCCGTATGAATTTTCAATGCATGATCTGTCTTCTGAGTGATTGGTCCTTGGACCACATGGAGAAATAAGGCTGAGGAAGAGGGGATGAGGGTGGAAAAAGAGAGGAGATGGGACCTTTCTCATTTCAGAGGTGAATTGAGCTCCAGGCCTGGGTTAGTAGTTGTCTATCAAATTCTGTCCAACTCCATTTCAAAGTCAAACACTTTAAATCTAACAACTCTAACAGCACAGGATACACATTCTAAAACACAGAGCTCAGCTCAGCGTTGGATGGTCACTGTCCGAGTGTTATCCTGCCTTGATTCATCTAATGGTTCATGAATAAGGTACTGACCAGGCAAGCAGAAGACCTCAGAGAGTTTCTATCCTAATTTCAGAAAACTTCCTTGATTCTGAATATTTGATTTTAGAGAGAGCACACAGTAAAATATAGAAGCAACCAAAGACTTAAAATTGCACAGAAAATATTGGACATGAAAAGGCCAAAATAAAATGCATGCAAAATGTAAGCCCAAATCCTGTGTTTAAAAAGCAAATACAGTTTTATTACTTTCAGCTGCATATAATAACTTTGAAATAGAGTGATTTCCATTAAATGGACAACCAGTTCTGCTCTAATGAACAGATAAGGGAAATTTATTCCAATAATCTTTAATTTCCATAGAAATACAGTGGCATGCTTTTAGGAAGGCTTTTGATCTTAGATAGGGTAAGGATCTAACCTTCATCAGGTTACTACTAAATGCTGAAATGTCGAGATCTGTGTTAGATAATTCCTATATGTTGTCTCCTTTAAGTTAATTTAATTTCTAAAAGGTATTTAATGTCTCCTGTTTTACAAAAGAAAACTGAGAAAACTTAGGTTTGAGAGAGCAAGTAAAAGTCTAAATTTACCCAACTAGTAAGTGATAGAGCTTAAATTTGAACTTTGTGTCCTTTGAGCTGCTGGGTCCCATGATACAGATTGACTATGCCAAAGAACACATGTATTTATTTTTCTTATTAGAATACCTCCTAGGAGTTGTAGCCAAAAATTAAAGACTGGGTTGGCAGGCAAATAAAATTGAATAGTTGATTCTGTGTACAAACAACATATATAACAAATGTTTTACAGGAGTAAATTTGAAAAGTCGTAATTTTATTCCAGTAATGTCAGCAACCCTTAAAAACCTTTATACTTTTAGAGTTCTTTGGAATTACCTTTAGAGTCAGGATGTGTCCTACACACAGTGATATTCATAACTTACTCAAAGCACCTTGAAAGTGTTTGAGCATCTTCTGAGTCATAGTTATTAAGTTGGAGGAACAAAACCATATAAATAACTGCAATGATGCAATTTCTGCTCTCTGGTATTTTGCAATCTTGTTGGGCTAATGGAAAATTTTTACATCTGCCTCAATGGAAGAGAGTAGAGCAGTGCACAGTCCCTGGGAGGGGTCATTTTCTATCTATTGTGTATGAGGGAATTAATGACTACTGAGTAATTACATTTGACCTACTGGATAATTTTGGCTTTATTTTAAATTATTTCCTCTAATTCCAAGGATGTATAGAGTGAACCCATGAAATTTTATCTGGAAGAAGAGACCCCAATATATAAATGAAAGTTGACAGGAGAAAAAACTTATCTCTTCTTCCACTCCAACAATAAGCAGGCATTCTGTGTGTTTTGAAAAAGTGAAAAGATAAATTCTACACTAATTTATCAATATCTTATGATGAGAGTACCATCCTATGTCTTATCTACCACATGCTGGTTAAAATAATGGATTTTGTTACCTCATGGTAAATTTGGCCAGAAGCGGATTGTATGCTCAGTTTAGATACCAAATTTAGATTTCATCATCTTTTTAAAAATTTTTTATATATACATGTGAGTGGGGTACAGAGTAATAAACCATCTTCTCTATCCACTATACAACTATTAAATCACTTTTGCTTACACATTCATCACCTTACATATTTTATAGGATAGTATGAACTAAAGAAGGAAAGAAAAATGTAGGAATTTAATATGTAATGAGAATCGTGTGCAATCTTGGGTTATATCCTTGTTGATTTGAGGACAAAATTCCTCTTATCATAAAAGGGCAAAATTGTTCACAGCTATCGTAATGCAGCCTGCAGCTGTACCACTGTGGCTTCGGATCCCATCAGATCTTGGAAGCTAAGCAGGGTCAGGCCTGGTTAGTACTTGGATGGGAGACCTCGTGGGAGCACCAGGTGCTGTAGACTTGGGAGACAGACCCAGCAACCCATTCCCCAAAAAACAATCAGCCATTGAAAACTCTATGAATAGCAGAGAAGCGTTGACAATAGTGTTTCGCCTATTGTACATAGGGTCCCTTGGAGTTGGACACCGACTCAATGACACCTAAACAACAACAAATCATAATTGACCCAAACTCTGATGACAATTTGTGAAAAGGAGTCAAAATATATGTGTGTCCAATAACACTTTTTTTTTTTTTTTCATTACTGGCGGTTGAACCCAGGGCCTCGGGCTTGCATTCTTTGCAAGTGCTGTACCACTGAGCTGTACCTCCAGCCCATTTTTTTTACTCTTTTTGAGACAGGGTCTCTCTAAATTACACAGACTGCCTCTGGTCTCGAACTTGTGATCCTCCTGCCTCAAACTCCTGAGTCACTGGGATTACAGGCGTAGGCCACCATGCTCAGGGCTTTTTTTTTTTTTTTTTATCTTTTTCTCTCTCTTTCTTTTTTCTTTGTTTTCTTTTTCTTTTTTTGTTTTTGTTTTTGTTTTTGTTTGTTTGTTTGTTTTTTGCAGGGCTAGGAATTGAACTCAAAGCCTCATGCATGCTAGGCAAGTGCTCTGCCACTAAGCCACAACCCTCAGCCTCGGTAAAACATTTGGGATGAGTGCCCAGACTTCTTAAGTGACCTGTGGGAAAAAGGCACCTTGCTTTTATCAATTATATCTTCACATGTAATGTAGCCCTTACTCTGAAATGTCGCTCAAGTTTCACAGTCATTGGAGGCTAAATGAATGAGACTTTATTGTTGCTATTAAGCAAAATATCTTCTCAGGGCTTGACTCACTTTTGAGATGAACACAGTGAAAAACTTCTTTGGCTCAGCCTTTTAAATTACCAACTAGGTCTCTCAATCAAATGCTTGCTAAATATTTCCTCTTGCTTTTGTTAATCCAATTCAACAAATGCATCTATGCTTCCGGACAAAGAAAATAGTGATATTTAGTCATTATCTGGCTTGCTGGTTGACACAGAAACCCTTTGCAAATAACTCAGTAATTCAGGCACTGAAGTAGACATTTTGGCTTGAGCTTTTCCATTGGGCTAGCTATGTAAGTTCTGCACACACACACACATACACACACACACACACACACACACACACACACACACAATTTTGTCTTTGGTGCTATAAATCAGTGGCAAATGAAAAGAGTTCCTAGGTGTAGTGTAGATAAAAAGAAAGACATGAAAAGCAATTTTGCTTCTGCCTTTTCCATCTCAAAGCTTTAAAATTTCTGATTATTAATCTGTCCTGGGAAGTTTCTATCTTTGCTTCTCTCTAGTTATCTCATGAGCAGGTGTTCTGGGAGACTTGCTCTTTCTACATCTAACCTTTCAATAGATAAATACATATTCTGAGGCTGGGAAATCCACCAAACCAAAATCTTGTTTGCTCCACTTATCATCAGAAAACAAATATCAATATCACCTTCAGGGACAGCAATGGTTCAGGCACCACTCTCTGTGTTGTTGAGCCTCTGCACATAGGATGCCCAGGGCAAGGAGAAATAGTAACATTTGATTGCCAATTTCCTTGGTGCATTGTTGGAAAGATTTGCAGACACTGCTCAAGAAAGTCAAGTTCATGGTTGGGCTTCGAGCTGAAGAAAAAAGTAACCAGTGGTGGACTGCAAGGAATAGTTGAAAAAAGAATGTAGTAAATGGTTCTACCTCTCTGCACGTTAATTCAGACAGGAACTAAACCAAGTATGAATTCTGTTCTTATTCTGTGTCTTTCTTGACAGCCTGTTAACCTCCTTCATCATTAAACTCAGAGTACCATGATCCCTCTGTCTCCCCTTGCTCTTTTGCCCAAATCCTTCACCTCCACAGCCTCCTATGGACTTAGAAACCACAGGTGTGAACACTAAGCAGGTGACCTGGGCCCTCACCTCTGTTGTGCGGGCAGACTGTTGGCAGTAGGAAGAACTGTCACTGCCATGGCCTTCCAGGGGAGGAGGAAGGACAGGGGAGAGACTAACAAGAGACATTTTACCATGCTTCAAGTAAAGACTCATTGCAATTTTTACAAAACCATGGGGTTTTAGCGGTCTTATTACTTTTACAATCTCATTATAATAATTTTAATAAAGAATTTTAAAAAGTAATTGTGGTTCCAGAGTGGTTAATTGTGCCTTATGAATCAAATACACACACCAGAAGAAGGCTAAGGAATTGCTCTCCTGACCCTTATGAGCGAGACTAAATATTATTCAAGTAGCATCTGCTATTTCAGAGAACCAAAAGGAAACCATTGCCCTAGGGGTAATGTCTTGGGTTTGTGTTATATGACATTCTCATTGTCTTCTAGGGTCAACAGTGACATGATGAAAGGATCATGTTGAGCAACCACTCACCCCATGCAAGGATTTCCTTTTACTATATCTTTTGGCTTCCGGTGGAAGTATTCAAAGGCCTTGGGAACTCACTGCCTCCCCTTGCATCTTGGGTGGATGGAAATGTTAGAATCGGCTTCCGTCCACTGGTGTGAAATCCGCTACACTAGTGTGTAGTGCTATCCCATGGTCCTGTATTACTCCTTATTGCTGCCTTGTTCAGTTCCTCCACAGACAGCAGTCTTTGAGCACCCCCACCCAAGTGCCCGGTTCTCTCTGCATAGTCGCTTCCTCATAGAGCCTGATTCTTTGAAGTCCTTTCTCCAGCTTGGTGCCTCTTCCATGGCTACCTCTTCATTAAACCTGCAAGCAGCCCCTTGAACTTGAGAGGGGCAGAAAGCAAGAGTTAAAAGGCTCTTGTAACTGTTCCTTTTTAAATCAGTGGCAAGACACCACAGATGGAGAGATCAAGGATAGAACTGAGCTAGCTCAGTGCAAACTTGTGAAGGGTGCAGTGCTCGGGGATGTGAACTTGCAAGGCAAGGTAGTAACCTCCCAGCTCAGGCCAGCTGGCCAAGAGAAACACAGGAGTTTGTTGGCTGTGGTAATGGGAGTTGGAGCCAGAAATCAGGTAGACCTGGACTCAGAACCTGTGCTCTGACACTGACTTCCTAGCTGACAAGTTACTTGCTTGGTTGTTTGTTTCTTTGTTTGAATAGGAGTTTTGAACCTGAGTTTGAAAAGATTTGAACTTAAGGGCATAAAAAGAAACTAGATATGCTTTCATTTATTCCATGATTTATTTATTGCCTGTACTTTATGTGGTGGTGGTGTTGTTATGTGCTGTCCAGCCAGGTCTGACTCATAGTGACCCTATGTACAACAGAATGAAACACTCCTGGACACTATGCCATGCCCTACACTATTGTCAGTGCTTCTCTGCTATTCATAGGGTTTTCAATAACTGATTGCTTTGGGAGTGGGTTCCCAGGTCCTTCTCCTAAGCAGGTAGCATCAGGAATTCCCAGGTGGTCTCCCATCCAAGTACAAACCAGGTCCAACCCTGCTTAGCTTCTGAGATCAGACGGGATAGGAGCAGTATGGCGGCAAACCACAGTGGTATGGCTGCAGGCATATTTTATATGGCAGATACTGTTCCAGGGACTTGGCAAAACATGTAAAATACATTGCTGAATTTCTATATATATTGATGTTTAATATTGAAGAGCTCTAATTTTGACTTTTCATTTGACAAATGAAAAAACTTATCTTAGCCTGGAATGGTGGTGCATGACTATAATCCCAGTGATTAACAGGCAGAAGCAGAAGAATTGCAAATTTGATGCCAAAGGCCATGTGCACAATTTAACAAGACCCTGAGTCAGAATAAAAACTAAAAGAGTCTGGGCTGCAGCTCAGTGGTTGAACACTTGCAAAGTATATGAAAGGCCCTGGGTTCAACCCCCAAGTACTGCAAAAAAAAAAAAAAAAAAAAGAGAGAGAGAGCGAGAGAGAGAGAAAGAGAGAGAGAGAGAGAGAGAGAGAGAGAGAAGAAAGGAGCTTCATTTTATATTTATTTGTTTGCTTGTTTATTTATTTATTTATTTACTTGGCATTGAGTCTAGGGTCTTGCCCATGCTAAGCAAGCATTCCAGCACTGAGCTGCACCCCCAGCCCCTTTTATTTTATTTTTATTTGAGACAAGGTCTTGCTACCTTGCTAGGCTGCCTCTCTCTTTGAACTTGTAATCCTTCTGCCTCTGCTTCCTGAGTTGCTAGGATCACAGTATGCACCACCATGCTTGGCAAAAACTTGTCATTTACATATGTAATGTATGGAGGAGATATGAAAAAGCCACCCAGTTGCTGCTTCATGTGTATTTGTTGTTCTGTTATTTCCTGGAGTAATATTCTGTTAAGGACATTCAACAAGGGCACACACAAGAGTACAGGGTATAGTTTCCCCTGAAGGGGGATGTTCCTGAAATGAGTCTGGAAAAAAGATTTATGACACACAAGATGAGGAGGATCGTATTTGCCCTAACTTTCCCTCAGTGGAGCCTTGTCTGCTAGAAATACAGAGAAACTTAGGCATGGTTCCGGCCAGTGAGAAGCTCTACAGCAAAGCATCCCTCTAGGTAGGTGTTAGGGTTTGAGTATGGAATTCCTCTCACAAACTCATGTGTTAAACACTTAGGCACCAGCTCTCGATGTTGCTCTGGGAGGTTCTGGAATCTTTAGTTGGTGGAGGCACTGGGAACATGACTTCATGGGCTGTATCTTGTCCTGGGCCCCATCCATCTCTCTCTCTCTCTCTCTCTGCTCCATAAAATGAGATGATTTGCTCTACCACATGCTTCCCGCCATTGTTCTCTGCCTTCTCACAGGCCTGGAAGTAATGGAGTCAAGGATCCTGGACTGAACCCTCTGAAACTGTGAGTCAAAATAAATCCTCCTCCCTGAAGTCGTTCACTCAGGTATTTTGTCTCAGTGATGCAAAAGTGACTAATACAGCATCAGGGAGGTTTCCTAGCCCTCTAGGAAGGCTTCTGCTAGATGTCAGTGGGGTATAAACTCTGGGGTCCTGAGAGTAACCTCTTCTAGTAACCGGTTTTGTTTTCTGCCATATTATTGTTGTTGTTAGGTGCTGTTGAGTCTGGTCCAACTCATAGTGACCCTCATAGGATTTTCAATGGCATTTTTTGCCAAAGCATCTTTAATTTTCACATGTTCCTTATTTCCTTTAAAAGTATCCAATCTGGGATTAGCTATACTGCATTTGGTCCCCAAGGCCTGCATATTAAAATAGAACCCTCTAAAGCAATGGTTTTCAGCCAGGAAAAATTTTGCTCTGCTAAAGGACAATTGACAATATGTGAGGATTTTTTTTAAATTCATATAATAGAAGATGCTGCTGGGATCTTGTGGGCGAAGACCAGGGATGATGCTAAATGCCCTGCAATGTGCAGGATGGCACCCTAACAAAAGAGTCATCTGGCCCAGAATGTCATTAGTGCTGAGGCTGAGAGACTTTCTTCTATGGTCTCTGGGGGAGAAGCAGACCCGGGCTCATATGTCAAGGCCAGACTGGCCATGTGGGGCCAAGTGAAATGAGTGACAGAGCCAGGAACCCACCATGTCAGAAGCACATGTGTGGCCATGGATACAATGGAGACTCCTGGAGAGAAGAAGAAAAACTGATGAGAGGTAAGGTCCGTCTGTCATTCTGGAGACCCTAAGAAACACTAAATTCCCCTAGCTGATCTCTCCAGACAGTTGAACAATTCCCAGATTAAATGAATCCTATCCTACCCTGAACAGGCAGCCTTGACCCAGATGCTATTGCTGTAGGCCTTGATCTGCCAAAGCTTTTAGGACAAAGCTCAATGCCACATTGCCTAGAGCCAAGCAGTTGTCATTGTCCTGTATGCATGAAATGCTTTCGTGTGTGGTTTCACAATCTAACAGGAAAATAATACATTCTTCCTTTCCTCAGCCTTATCTAGCATTTGTCATGAATTTTAATCCTTTTCATCTGAAGTATCTGATTCTAGACTGATTTAACTAACTTTCATTTTGCTGAATCTTTGATTCCAAACCAGGATACACATCTATATATTTTCTGCTATCTTTGTACAATAAATATTTGTTTGGAGGGAATCACAGTAACAATAGCTTTCTTTAGTGTCCTAAGATTGATTCTCAAGTGTCACTTCCCCATTTAGGTGTTGTATCCTTTCTATATCCTGCATTATATTTACTGATCTATTCATCTCTCTACACAGTGAACATGGCTGGGCCCATTACGAATTTAAAATGCAATAAATATTAGTCCTTATAGCAGTCAGGATATAGTTTTACAATAGCACCAAAGTATGATAAATCACTTGCTCATAATAATTTTTCAACACATTTTTGTGATAAAAGCCACCCTTGATTCCGATTTTCAAATATGACCTTCAAAAGATCTTCCTGATAAACAAGGAGAATGAAAGTGCTGTGGCTCTATAATGTTCTCAGGTTTTTAAAAAGCCATCCGGTGGGTCCCTTAAGTGTTGGAAACCCCCAAGTCCTCCCCTTCCCAGTCCTCAAGCCTGATCTGTTAATGTGCATTCACTCAGGGCTCTGGGATGCAACTTCAAATTGAAGAAACAATGAGAAGATGAGAGAATGGTTTACTAAGAATGCATTATATTCCATGCTAATATCAATATAAATGCAAAATAAAAACTCAGCTGGACTTGAGTGCCTTGAAAAGATACTGTTATTCTTCAGAATTTCATTAATCCAGTCACAAATAGCAGAGGGCTGGTCTGTCTGTGCACCCCGCCTCCATTCCCACCTCCTGTCCTTATTCATTTGAAGTAGTTTTAATGGCTTTGGAAGTATTCATGAATTCCAATTGCTTCTCTCTCCTAATCATGTTGTCGGCTTAAAATTCACATTTAATTAACCTCTTCACCCAAGGCATAAATCAATAATAAAACTCCAAATGCCTATGATACCAACAGTGATTTTCATTTCGAGAGAAACTGTTGAAAGTTTGACAGTGGGACGCCTGGAGAAGAGCAGAAAACTAGTCGTGTGAAGCAGACAGAAGCTAACATGTAAGCCATGGCAATAGCCCTGGATTTGAGAGGGAATGTTTATTCAGACTTTGGGGACAACTATGTGTTTCGAATGGGTTTGGAATATGTTTTCTCTAGAAAAATTAGAGGCAATCTAACACTGAAAGAGGAGAGATGGGGGACTCAACTTCCTAGGAGGGGAAAGGATAGAAGAAGAGATGTCCTTCAGGGAAAGGACAAAAGGCTTTGCAGCCTGACAAATCTATTTAATGTTCTGGTAGAAACATTTCAGCTGGATGACCTTCAGGATGTATTTCAATATTTCTAACACTCAATTTCCCTATGTGTAAATTAGAAATATTGGCATCTACCTCATAGAAGTGACCTTAGGACTAACTAAGATTAATAGATTGAATACATAGAGGGAAAAGTTCACACATATGTTGTGTACATACATGCAATATAGTAGAGAGAGCTTGATTCTCTAATCATGACTGATTATTGATTGGTGCAGAGAAGAACTGGGATCCAAACCAACTCAACAAGTGCTCTTCTCTGAAACTTTTAAATGCAGACAAGTGTGACTTTCAGCCCCTCTCAAGTAAGGATGTTACTAAATGTAAGCCAAGGAGCCATGTTTCCTGACATGAACAGAAAGTGTGTTCACCCCCGCACACACACACACAGGCAGAGTTCAGAGGCACCAAGATTGATTCATGATGGTAGACAAGTCAGGTTGATAGTGGCTTCCCAAGAAATGGCCACATCCGTGTTCTCTTTGTGTTTGGTTGAATGACTCTTTTCTTTCATTCTCATTTTTTAAAACTTTTTTATTACTAATTTTTAATATAGAAGTTAATGGGTCTCATTATAACATTTCCATACTTGCATTTCATTGTGCATTGCTCATATTAACTTCCGCCTTACCCTCTCATGACCTCCCTCCCCAATCCCCTCCCTCACCACCCATGATCTCCTCTCTACTTGCATGCCTTTTTTTTTTTTGAGTATATCTATCTATATGGGTACATCCCAATTTTGCCATAAGGGCAACATATGTGATATTTTTTCTCCCATTACCCTTTCTTCTTGCCTCCTTTCCCTTTTCTTTATCTTTCCCTACTTAAATGCTATCTGGTTTCATGATCTATATGTTTGAATAATGAATATATATTGAAGTGTAATATCCACATATGAGAGAAAACATATAATGTTTATCTTTCTGGGTCTGACTTAATTGGCTTAAAATGATTATCTCTAGTTCCATCCATTTTCCAGCAAATGCCATAATTTTTTCCTTCTTTATGGCTGAATAATATTCCATGGCACATATATATATACATACATACATATATATATATATAT